>KV425985.1:0-10518 GCA_001632375.1 Exidia glandulosa HHB12029
ATCGTGCGCAAGGTGGACGGCACGGAGCTCGCGAGGCTCAGCTGGCGCGACGTGATGAGCGACAAGCTCAGTCTGCGTGGCGGGCCGGAGAGGAGTGTCAAAGAGTTCTTCTCCGATAAGAAATTCCCGGACGAGAAAGGGACGAAGTACGCATGGGTGGAGGTTGATAGCCAGGCAGGGTATATGCTTGAGGTACGTCTCACGGTCTCATAGCGTAGAGATGGACTGGCAATGCTTACTGCTTGAGGCGGGATAGTTATACACCCTCGAAGCTCGCAAAAAGCGCGGCGCACCCATCGCACGGTTCAGTAGTCCGTGTACGGACGTTGTGACTCGAGCACAACTGCCCGCGACACTCGTGCTGAACGCGCAAGCTGCCATTATCGAAGACTTAGTCGTCGTCACCTTGGCGTTGCACTTTAAAAGTGCACGCAACAAGGGTATCGACGTATCTCCAGAGCAGCGTCAGCTCGGAGTCACTTTGAACGAAGACTCGTGGGTATAGAGCGCAGGAATGCGAGTGACACGTTCCCACTGTATCGTAAGGAAATAGTGTGCCATGGCTTGTTGCTGCGTTGTCTCGGCTTCCAAATATGAACTTTATTCCTAGCATCTTCGACCTGCGATGAGTTGAAGCAATTCTCACAGTCCCAGAGAGAGCCTGCACTACGTTACCGAGTCCTCGACCTCGCATGCAGGCAAAGAGTGCCGAATGGGGAGCATTGTGTGCTGCATGGCGCGGCACCGACCACAACGCAACCGCACCCGCTCCCGATCGTCCATTTCCGGTTGACTTCAGACGCAGGGTAGACACAGCACCTGAGATGTGCAGCGGTACCGAGCACTGTTTGCGTACCCCAGTCTCCTTCGTCCATGTCGCGCGCTGCCCCTCTCCTCGCCGATGCAGTAACCTCGCTGTACTTCGAGCCATGGCACCTCCTCAACACAGAGCTCCGCGCGTCGGATACCGATGTCACCCGCTACCTCATCTCTGCGATGCCCGTCGGCAAAAGCAAGCAGACCGTCGTGCGCAAAGCGGATGGAACGGAGCTCGCGAGGCTCATCTGGCGCGACGTGTTTAGCGACAAGCTTGTTCTACGCGGAGGACCTGAGAGGAGCGTCAAGGAGTTCTTCGTCAATAAGAGATTTACGGACGAGAAGGGTGGGAAGTACGAATGGGTCGAGTTTGACACCCAGGCCGGTTATAAGCTAGAGGTGCGTCGTAAAATTCGACGGAACGTCGGGCGTGTCGTTGAAACTGCTGCAGTTGTTCGCGCTGAATGGGAAGGAACGTGGCGCGCCCATCGCACGATTCAACATCCCGCGCAAGGAGCCCGTCACTCGAACGATGCTTCCCGCTACTCTTGCTCTGAACGCTCAAGCCGCGAGCATCGAGGAGCTGGTAGTCGTCACCTTGGCACTATACTTCAAGAGCGCCCGCAACAAAGGTATCGATGCTTCTTTGGACCAGCGGATCCTGGCGCCGAGAGAGTTGGGGGGCGTAGTAGGCACTGTTCCTTGAGACCACACGCATGTAGTTTGTTACAAGGCACCCGAAGCGTCTCGTTCTCCGGTGCCGGTCACCTCAGAAAGGACGGCCCGATGTTGACAGCATAGCTACAAACGTCGAAGAGGTTGCCACACTCACAAGACATGCGCGTGTGACAGTCATCGAAGATCTCGTAATATGTTGGACAGAGACGGCCTGTCCCATACTCGAGTCGCAGATCACTAGCTGCAGGGCCCAGAGCTGTGAGACAGCAGATCACGCCGGGAGAGGAGAAGACAAAGTGGCAGTGACTTGGCGGCTGTCAGGTCGTGGCCCGGGCTGCGCGCGCCTTGAGGACCGTGACGCGGGGCCCATAAAGTACGGACACAACTTTAGGACCCTGTCGCCGTCGCCCCTAAAGGCTTGCTAAACGTTAACCGTCACGTCCATGTCGGCGCAACCGTTCTTCGCGGAGGCAGTCGCGTCGCTGTACTTCGAACCGTGGAACCTGCTCAACACGGAGCTGCGCGCCGCAGACACCGGCGCCGTGCGCTACACCTTCTCGACGGCGCTGGGAGTCAAGAACCGCGTGACGTTCGTGCGCAAGGCAGACGGGACCGAAGCGGCCAAGCTCGTCTGGCGCGACATGCTGAGCGACAAGCTCAGTCTGCACCAAGGCGCGGAGAGGAGCGTCAAAGAGTTCTTCAGCAAGAAGACGTTCGCGGACGAGAACGACAACCAGTACGTCTGGCTGGACGAGTTTAACGGATACATCCTGGAGGTGCGTGCAGCTCGCCTGGCGCTGGTCGAAGGTTCGAACGTTCATATGTAATCCACCCGCAGTTATACGCCGTGAAAGACAAGGAGCGCACACTTATCGCGCGTTTCCGCACACCGAGCAAGGACCCGGAGACGAAAGAACCCAGACCAGCAGAGCTCGCGATGAACGCAACGGCAGTGAGGATCGAGGATTTGGCTGTGATCAGCCTCATGCTACTGCTGAAGAGCAATCGTGGGAGAGAACTCAATGCCAAGGCTTACACTGCCGTTGCGATTGGAGCGGCAGCCACAGCAACCACAGAAGTTACGGCGAATCTACGAATCTAACTGTATGATTTGCGTGTACATACACAGTGTAATAGGTTCTAGTTTTCTTTCCACCAGCGCATCGAATGGGGTCCACAATACAGTCATGTCCATATGCAGTCTTATCGTCGACGTCCCGACGTTCACGGCGAGTTTACGGCCCACTTATCCTATCGCGCCAACACTCGAGCTCTTCAACTGCCCTCCGTAACGCGCGGGCCTCCCAGTTGCCGAAGATGAACCCGGCATACAAGGCCGTCGTACCGCTCCAGGTGACCAAGGCAGTCAAGAAGATGGCACCGAAAGCCAACCCACGCTCCGCTATAACGCTGTCCGTGCGGGGCGCCCAAAACGGCGATACGATGAGCACGACGAGTAGCGGAATGGCGACGGTGAAGTATGCGAGGAGCTGCTGCGATCTCTTCCGCGCAGGAGGCCCGGCAGCACGCATTGCTTCGAGCACGCTCTCGAACGTGTCCTCGCTCATCGTGCCGACGCTGTCAAAGACGCCAGCTTCCTCTTCGCGCGGTTCCTGCGGTGGATCCACCACGAGTGTCGCGTCTACGCCGAAGTGGTCCGAGTACGAGTAGTCGCGCCCCGGGACGTGCTCCGTGAAGACGACGCTCGCCTGAACGCAGCGCAGTTGTCCGCGCGGCGCGCGATAGAGGACGTAGTCAAGCCGCTTGCCCTTGTCGTGCTTTGCGAGGTCACTGAGCCATTTGCCGGCAGACCAGGTGTTCAGCGGCGAGTCGGCGGTGACGCCACGTGAATGCAGAGCGTCTTCCGCGCTCGCAGGCGGGCCTTCGTCTTCCCGCGTGGCACGTCTGAGGGCAGGCGTAGCGAGTTCCATATCCCCTCCTTCGAACGCGTCGAGTGCGGGTGGGGAAGATGGAGCGGCGTCAGGACTACGCGGACCAAGGTTCGGATGGTCGAGGTAGAAAGCGCGAGCAGACTCCCACGAGTCGGCAAGGCATGCGTGCTCGCGAAGGACGCGCATGACCAAAGAGCGCGGCAGGCTATTGTAATCCCCCATCTACATATTGTTCAGTAATATTCGAGGTTTGGTACAGTGCACGCGACAAACTGCTATAGTCCAGCGACCTCTTTCTGCGGATGCACGGATGATGTTGGCCAGTTCCCACGCATGTCCGAGACGATGTGCACGAGACACTTCAGGACCGTCGTCACCGCCCTTTGCGTGGAACTGTGATGGTATAAGCGAGTTGAGCAGATATACGAGCGAAGCTGATGAACTGACGTGAGTTGTGAAGACCTCAATCTCCTGGCCGTTGAGGAAGTCGGGTCGCACGACGATGGAGCCGACGCCTTTGCCGACGTACCAGTCGCCGCCCGCAACATCGAGAGGCGACCCGTTGAGCGAGTACGCGTACGTATGCGATTCGCGTATGGGGTAGGCCGAGAATATCGCGAGACCTGCCCCAAGCGCGCCGCTGTAGAAGAAAATTGAGCTGGCGCGGCGACGATCACCTATGACGTGACGTACGTCCAGAAGTACTTCGAGTGCTTGAGCGTGCCGTTCTGGCGCAGTCTCTCGCGGATGTACTCAAAGTCCGAATAGACCCAGCACTCCTGCAGCGCGATGAACGAATACGGCGTCTTGCCATCCTGCGCGGCGGCGGCGGTCATGTCTGCGAGCGCGTCGCCGATGGCGCGCAGACGGTCTTCACGGACTTTGGCCACATATTTCAGCCCCCTGTGCGCCATAATAGTCAGTCCTAGAATGCCAGACGCGTCGAAAAGGGGCTCACCAGCAGTTGAGGGTGAGCGACCGGAGCGTAAGAGGCGAAGATGTCATCGCTGGGACTGAACCCTGAAAATGGAGCGCGCGCTTTGGTCATCGTCGTCGCCGCGTTTGACAGCGGCGTCGAGAACACCTGGTGCTGCGCGCCGAGTCACAGACCGAGCTCGGCAGCGCGTCGCGGGCGAGTCACTTGCGGCGCGGCCGAGCTGCACAGGACTCTTTCTTGTTACTTGACTTGCGCTCGACGACATGCCGCGGTAATCCGACTCGTTATGCCGCCAAAGAAAGGGATAGTCAAGTCTGGCAACGCGGGCAACTCGTCCGCAGACCCAAAGCCGCAGAAGACGCACAAGAAGGGCAAGGGCGCGGCACCGGAGCCGCCCCAAGCCCAGCCAGCGGCGGCGCCCAAGCCAGCCCAGTCCTCCCAGCAGCCTCTGTTCCCTGCGTTCTCAAAGACGCCACTGAGCCTGCTGAACGAGCGGTGCGTGCATCGCATATTTTGAATCTCTCGTCGTGGCTTACGGGATAGGGGCCGTCCAGATGCCAGAAGAATGTGCGGTCGCGAAATTCCCTCGATGCGAACCGTAGGAGCTCACGTGCGCGCAGGACTGGCACAAGCCCATCGTCGACACGGTGAGCCTCATATCTGGCTGCCTGCAGCTTCGCGAGCTGAACAGATCCTTGGTTCAGCGACAAGCGAAGGATGACCAGGGCTTCTCATTCGTCGTCACGCTCTCCCGACGCAACAACAAGACCAGTCTGACAGAGTCGGTCCGCATGGAGCCACATCCGCCGTACTACATGCCCACAGCTCTAGAGGCGCGGCATTGGGGCGCGACGTACGCGCTACACCGCATCGCGAACCATCTGCAGCTCGACCGCGTCCTCCCGCCAGGTCCGCGCGAGTACTGGAAGCAGCTGGATGCTGAGCGTAAGCTTGCACCCCAACATCTGTCATGGATGTACGAGCCCGACCCGTGGGCTGCCAAACGCTCCGTCGAGGACCGTCAGGCCAAGGCCGCCGTTCGCAAGGAGGAGGTCGCCGCGACTCCCGTCCTCTCTCCCGCGGAACGTAAAGCCGCGCGAGAGTTTGAGGGCGCTGTGGAGGTGCGCATGGCACCCGCTATGCGTGATATCGTGGAGAGATGTATAAAGGATGTGCGTTCCTTCGGCATGAGTTTACAACCGCGGCTCATCGCAATTTTCAGGCATCTGCTGAACATCCTGAAATCGAGGGGCCCGAAGGTCAAGACTTTACAAGCGACACAAAGCTTGTGACTGACCTCGAGAAACTCGGGTTCAAGACCCACCATGTGCGGCGCACGTTGGAGACTCTGTCAGGCTCCTCCCCACTCGCAGCGTCGCTGCTGCGAGAAGGATCTCCCTTGGACGCAGCCATCCAGCATCTCGTGCTGTCCTGTCCTGAATGCGACCTTCCACAACGCTTCCTGCCCGCAAATAACTCGTCCGTTCCCTTCGTGGCGTCCGCGCACTCTGGCAAGGAGGACCTCCGCGTGCGCTGGATGGAGGAACGCGCGATCAAAGAAGCAGGCTTCCCCGCTGCAGCGGTCAAGGAATGCAGCGCGGATCCTCGTGTCGACGGCACGTTCGCGCATCTCATCTCGAAGCTGAACTCTGCCCTCCTTGGTGTCGAATGGACCTTTGATCCTGACACTGGCGATGTCGAGACGTCAGCACGCGACGACGAGATCGACGCGCTGCAGGCGGTGTATCCAGACGCGCACTATGACGCCTCCACACTCGAGTTACAAGTTCCCCTACCGGACCTCGACACGGACCTCACACTGCACGTCCTCTTCAGCGCAGCACATCCGTATCCTGCCGGCGACTCCCTCCCGGCAATGTACATCACGTCGTCCGACCTGCCGCCATACGTCCGTCTACACCTCCTAGCGCAGACGCTCCAAGCGGACTTGGGCGAGCCTGACGAAGGGCGGCTTTTCGGTGCCGTGGAAGCCGTTCTGGCGGCGTACGAGATCGTGCGGACGCAGGGCCCGCCGGAGATGAGCGAGGTCATGACGAATCTTCTCCCTCGCGCGGCTAGAAAGGCGAAGAAGATCTCGAGCAACGAAGCTTCGAACGGGCGTACGGCGGGCAAGGCGGGCACTAGGTCACGAAGCAGTCCAACAGACGACCGGACGAACGAGCAGGTCCGCAGCGCGTGGGCGAGTGTCGTCAAGTCCGACAAGTACATGAAGCTCCTGGAGACACGGCAGAACCTTCCCTCGTATGCGATGAAAAACGAGATTGTCGAAGCGGTAGAGAAGAACCGCGTCTTGGTTCTTGTAGGGAGCACTGGTAGGTTCTTTCAAGCCTCAGTACGTCAAAGCCTCACGTGGGACTTGTCAGGTTGCGGCAAGACGACGCAGGTGCCGCAGTTTGTGCTCGATGCTCTCATAGATAGCGGAGCCGGTGCAGGTGCTCAAATACTGGTCACTCAACCCCGCCGAGTGGCTGCAATGTCCGTTGCGGCGCGCGTTTCGGCTGAGCGTGCGGAAGACGGCAGTGTTGGCTATGCGGTACGCGGAGAAAGCAAGGTCACGAAACGTACAAAGATCCTCTTCTGTACGACGGGTGTGGCATTGCGGCGACTCGGTCCTGGTGGCGACGGTCTTGAAGGCTTAACGCACATAATCGTGGACGAAGTACGTCTCAAAATGAGAGCTTCAGGACCTTTTACTAACCGTCCGCTCACAGGTGCATGAACGCTCCGTGGACGGCGACTTTCTACTATTAGAATTGAAGGACCTCCTTCAGCGCAACGACAAACTCAAGATCATCCTCATGTCTGCGACCATCAATCAAGAGACGTTCTCGAAGTACTTTGGCAATGCACCAGTTTTGAGCATCCCCGGTCGGACGTTCCCTGTCCAGGACGTGTACGTTGTTCTTCAGACCTTGGACATTGGCGATGTTGCTCATCGTTTGCAGATATATCGAGGAGATCATTGCGGATATCGCCTATAAGCCATCGTTTGTCAGGTGGAACAAGCAGATCGAGGAGCTGAAGAACGCGATCGAGCGCGAGAACAGCAAGCTCAATGACGAGAGTGTACGGACATTAGCAGCTATCTCGGCCGCGACCTCGGTAGATCCTCAGGTGCGAGCTCGTAGTCCGATTCGTCTGCGCTCGCGCGCTGACGTTATGCATTGAATAGCTCGTTGCGGCGGTACTCGGTTATGTGCTCAAGAAAACACCTACCGGGGCAGTCTTGATCTTCATGTCTGGCGTGCAGGAGATACGGCAGACGATCGAGGCTATCAAGTCATCGACGTACGGAAACCAGGTCGACGTTCTGCCTTTGCACGCGAACTTGACCCCCGAGGAGCAGCGTCTATGCTTCGGTCGCACCAATCGGCAAAAAATCGTGGTATCGACCAACGTTGCAGAGGCAAGTCGTCGCGCATCACTCGCTTAAGTCGGTACTAATGCAACGCAGACTTCAGTCACGATAGACGACGTCGTTTGCGTCATCGATAGCGGTATTGCGAAGGAGATGCGATACGATGCTGAAGCCGGTCTGTCGCGGCTTGTGGAAACTCGGATTAGCCAGAGTAGCGGCGGACAGCGTCGCGGTCGTGCGGGTAGAACGAAGCCGGGAACGTGCTACAAGTTGTACAGCCGTCGCACTGAGGAGAACATGCGCAAGTTCGTGCAGCCGGAAATCCTTCGTGTGCCGCTGGAGAGTCTGTCCCTGTCGGTTAAAGCGATGAGGGAGGACGAAGACGTCAAGGTACGTTCTCGTCGACAGGACCGTTTGTCTGCTTATGATCTTGCTTCAGAGCTTCTTGAGTCGCGCTATCGACCCGCCTTCTATCACCGCGATGGATCGAGCATGGGTGAACCTCAAAGCGCTCGGCGCCGTTGGCGAGGATGACGAGTTGACCGCTCTTGGGAAACACATGGTAAGGTCGTTGCGGACCATGCATGCATGACTACTGAAGGGCTGCAGGCGACGATGCCCTTGGACCTCCAACTGGCCAAGGTGCGAGACGCGCCGCTGTCCGTGCCAATCCTTACACGCGTCCAGATCCTTGTCATGGGTGCCATTTTCTCCTGTGTGGGACCCGTCTTGACGATAGCTGCGTGCTTGTCGAGCAAGCCCCTTTTCCTTAACCCAGTAGACAAACGGAAGGAAGCTGGCAGGTTTGTAGACGTCGTCCACGTCATGTACTCTGCTCATGACCATGCAGCGCGAGACAGAAGTTCTTGACTGCAAATAGCGACCTTCTTACGCTGGTGGCAGCCTACGAGGCAGCTGCAGATGAAGTCGCAGCTGGCGGTATGCGCAACGCGCGAGATTTTTTCGAGGATGTGAGTGAATTTGTATTATGAAGGGCTTGGTCTGAGCCTCTACAGAACTTTATTTCGCACACTGCGTTCCGCGAGATTGCGTCGCTGCGAGAGGACTTCTGGCAGTGTCTGGTCGACATCGGCTTTGCGCCACAGCACGCGGATCCCGACGACCGAGCGTTCAATGCGAACAGCGACAACCAAAACGTGGTCAAGGCCATCATCGCGGCGGGACTTTGGCCGCGGATATGTCGCGTGAAGACGCCTCGCGCACAGTTTCAACAGACTCAAGGAGGCACGGTCGAGAAGGAGAACGAGGCGCACGAGCTGCGTTTCTTCGACGTCCGTTCTGACCAGCGCGTCTTCGTGCACCCGGGCTCGTCCTTGTTTTCGGCGACGGCCTTCAAGTCCGAGTTCGTTGCATACTTCACCAAGACTTTGACTTCCAAGCTCTACATTCGCGAAGTCAGCGAGGTGCGCCATGCTCTGTTTGGGCGGATGTGTCCTGCAGCGTTTTCTCACCCGTCATCGCCAGGTTCCTCTATATAGTATCCTACTATTCGGTGGTCCCATCAGCGTCAACCATGTCGGAGGCGGCCTTATCATTCGAACGAGGGTCGCAGACGATGACCAAGGCGTCGACATCAAGCTAAAGGCGTGGCCGCGGATCGGGGTACTCGTGAACTTCCTTAGGTAAGTTCACAGTTTGGGAACTCCGAGTCTCGCTCATCCCATCCAGACGTTTGCTAGAGGCGCATCTTGCAGCGGCCATCTTCGATCCCAGCGTTCTAGCTACTTTTTCTGAGCAGCCCGTCGCAACTACGATGGTGCAGCTTTTGGATAGAGACGGCATGTCCGCGTAACGCATGTCCAGGTCGCGTTATGGGACAGAGTGTCACCAACATTCTCTCCTTGCTTCGAATATGGACTTCATAGACTTCAATGAGTGCAGTGACGTGAATGCCGCCCGGTGTTCGGGGATAGACTTCAGATTCTTGTAGCTGGAGTATAGCCTGAGGTACGCGTAATATCTGGGGAGCTGTGCAACGATTTCGCCACAATAGATGCAGACGCCCGCAATACGTAGTACGGCCGGCTGACTGAGGGGAAAAATCTCACGTAGTAGTTCCACGGGCAGGTGAGTCGGGTGCCCAGCAGAACGACTTGGTTAACAGTTTCATTCAAAACCTAGATAAGTCTGTGAGCAGCGGGAAAGCCTAGAACGAGCACGTCTACCAAGTTACTCGGATGATAGAAGTAGTAAGAGGCAAGAAGCGGGATTTAGCGTCGACCCTTCGCGGCTGGCGACTCGGTGTGATGCTTGCACTTCAGAGTCGGTAAGAGCCATCACGCGACAGTGACAGACTGGCGAATACTTATGAACGAATACTTGACCGATCTGAGGCGCGACAGGATGACGGGAAGAGACAAAGCGGGGGTAACGAATCTAACGCAGTGTTGCATATCAAGGCCTTAATTGGGTCTCGGGCAAGCTCTAAGCCTTTCACCCGAGTTAAGCCCTTAATTGAAAAGCCCTTCCAAGCCCTTAACGGTCATGTGACTTCTTGAGTTAGTCGGAGGTGCAAACCACTGCAACTCCTTGTTACTCCCCATGTCAGAAGGTTTTTTCAGGACCTTAGATAGAGCTGGGAAGGGACATCTGCTCCATTGAATAGAACACCCATGTCAGTATAGCTACGTGTACTGCATATACATACACGGAAGCATTAAGGCTTGTGAAAGGCTTCCCCCTCCGGGACCCAAATCGTTAAGGGTTGACTGAAAGGCTTGCTAAGGGTATACCCTTGCTAAGGGACAACCCTTTCCATGCAACACTGATCTAACGATCCGAGCTCCGATCGACCC
>KV425985.1:24743-102066 GCA_001632375.1 Exidia glandulosa HHB12029
TATGAGTCATAAAGTGTACAAATATTAAACCGGCGAAAGAAAGTCGTTCACCGGAAGATAATCGGCCGTTTCCGCCGACCGTAAGAAAAAGAGCACCGACCGTAAGATTGTCAAATGTCGTATCAATACTCTCAGTCTACACCGAGGGCACCAAGGGCGATAGCGATATGCTTGATTGCTCTAGGGGATGAGTATCGAGGCTTTGCGAGCAGGAGGCGCTCCGTGTGTGCGCATGCGCGTCACGTGCCCCGCCGCGGCTCTGCGGCTCCACTCCTGCAAAGCCAGGACCCAAGCCGACATGTCACACGCATTGAAGACTCGACGCGTACGGGACAACACGGCCTCGGGAGGTCGGGATGGGCGGCTGGCAACGGGCGCTTCGGGGGTGCGCGCATCTGATGCCTATCATCCTACAGCGCTGAACGTTGAAAAGGAAAGCAGGGATTGGTAGGTGGGTAAAAAAGGCGCAAGGGCGAGCGAGATGAGTGAAGCGAAACTAGAAACACGGCTCTGCTAAGTCCGCTTTGCTCCCGCTCCGCCTGCTACCTAGACCTCGTTCACACCAGCCTATATACCTCAATGATAACAAGTTGCTGCTTACAGTAAGAGCTTGTCAGCTAGATCAAGTCGGGACTCGGGACAGGACCGTCCACTTTGGATCCTTCGCAAAAGGACGCGCAGATACAGCATCCTGCCCCTCACTTCCCTTCCATAGTCGCTATCGTGAGAATATGCTCATATGTTCACCTATGCAGTGCTGTCAAGTCAACCGCAAGCTCGCCTTGGCGGCAGCAACTGACGTCGCTGCGTCGGCGTCGGCATCGACTCGGCGATTGCTCTGGCTCAGCCGCCAAGACGCTGAGTGCAGTAAATCGTCATGTACATGCTCATTTGAGATGCATTGAGTCGTGGGAAACCATATCAGATAGACCCTCTTTTTCTTACGGTGACCTCAATTTCTTACGGTGGTCGTTTGTTTCTACGGTGAAGCCGCTTCTTTCCGGCGGATGAATAAATGTACAAATGATGAACCATACCTCTCTGCTTCTTCGCGATTACCCATATGGAAAAGGTATATTCTGGCCGAGATACGCGGTAAATAGCTGCAAAGTCCTCTGCGTGTCAACAGAACTGGCTGCAACTACCCGCACATGTGTCCCTCGATACAGAGCCTGTCAGGAGGAGTTGGTTCATTAATCACCTCGACGACTCGGACAGCTACTAGCACTTACGTATAGGTATAAGTCTCGACAGCCGTGGAGGCGTACTGGGTCGTCGTCGCCGTGATGTGGTCGTCGGTCTTCGTGACGACTGGGGGGAAGGTGCTCGTGAAGCAAGGGACAATCTCCACGATCGTTGTCTTCTCCGGTTCATCGAACGCGGCGGCGGCGCGTGCCTGGGGCGGGATCGCACGCGCCTTGAACTCAGTCACTTGCGGCGGCGCCGGGAGCGCCTGTTCCGGAAGCTCGCGGTCTTGGAACGCGCGCTTGGTCGGGTAGACATACACCGTCCTCGTCGACGTCACAGTGTGCGGGTCGTGCACCGTGGTCGTCACACCGGGCGCCGTGATCGTCGAAGTGATGGTGCCCGTCTCCCAGCAAATGCTACATGCTGCTCGTCAGATACGTCGTCCACTGGCATGCAGAAATACACACCCGGATGGAGGAAGCGTCTCCGTGATGATTACGGCGTTGGCGACGGCGGCAGCTGCGAGAGCAGAGGCAACAAGCGATACGCGCATCTTTGGCAAGAAGAAAGGTGAAGCTGAAGGAGGGTAGAGGACCTAGAGGTGGTTACTTCGAGCCACTGCCTTATATATGCGCCACGACTATCCAGCACGCGAAGAGCGCACGCAATCCGGGTGTCATGATGGATCAGGAGCTACGCTGGCACGAGCACGTGGACCAAGTCGTCGCGAAGGTCACTGCAGCGACGCTCGCAATTGAACGTCTCGCGTTTGACACGGCATGCCGGTCTTACTCTGAGACTCAGTCCCCAGGTCGGTTCTCGAGCAATCGTATCCTGACGCGTGGCGTGGTGCCGCATGCTTCGTAGCATTGTCAGGATCATGCTTTGGAAATGGATGGATTCACGACTTCGATCACCGTGACGCACCTGTCCTTCTCAAAGTATCTTTAGTATATACAGCGACACTCATGGAGAGAGGCTGCGCGATGTCACTCTCAAACTGTAGCTGAAATAGCGTCCTACGATGAGGTGGTTGTTTGCGCATTTCCTTGGTCGCAGCTCCGAAAGAAGGAGGAGCGCCGCAAATTGAAATTCCGCGATCTATGAAATAGTTCACTACACGTCCGGAGTTGCGAAAGAATCGTCCATAAAGTCAATTACAGTGCACAGCGCATTCGTATGTGCCGGCGTTCAAGAATCATTGCGCCTTATGATGTCTCGTAGGCCGCGCGTTGGCCAGAGTTGACCAGATGAGTGGCTATGAGTCCTTAGCCGGACGCCGCTCAAGTTCGGCCGCCCAGGGATCGGGTGCGTACATCCATGCAAGTTGCGCGGGTGCCACCCTGCGCTCCGTATTCAGCTGCATCCAGTACTCGCGTGGACCATGAGGTAGGATGCGATCGAGCTGCAGGTGGCTTGCGATACGATGCAGGGCGTACGTTGCGCCGTATCGGCGTGCGTCGCGCGCAGACGACAGAGCGTACGGTGCATGTGGCTTTATGTGCACAGACTCTGTCAGACCCGTCTCGATGTTGCGACGCGAGAATATGACGACGAATGTGAATCCTTCGCTGCCATGTTTATTTCGTGGCTGCAGCTTCCGGTAAGCATGCGAGCATTCATAGAGGTATTTGGTAGGCGTACGGTCTCGACAACAGGCAGATTCCACCCCTGCGCGCGTGTGAGCGTCCTGAAGGCGTCATGGAGAAATTTTGCAAACGCACATTCTGGTGACAGCTTGAGAACGCGTTTGTGAGCAACGCTGAGCAACGGCGCGAGTTCGCCACAAAGCACTCGTACCGCTCGAACAGCAGGCTCAACGGGGTCTTCATGAAGGCTGGGCCATATAATGATGATGCCCAGTGGGGCTGACCGCGCTTGGCCCTTCGCCTCTGAAGGACTGCCGTTCCACCCAGGCTCCTTGGCATATCAGTGGTTCGGGGTAAGTTAAGCAGTTACTGATCCCGAGCACACCCATGTACATAAACTGCGATCGAAGTTCAAGATTTTCCGTCTCACTATATATCCATGCCCCGAGAGATTGATGGTTATACATCGGTAGTAGAGTTTTCGACAGAAGATTCTCGCCACCTGTCATGCCAGAAAAACGCCTCGACATTCAACTTCCGCCCTTGCACCTTTTCCTCCTACACTGACACCGCCCAGCCACATCACCACCGCTCGTACTCATACGACCACAGAGACTAACCACCATCGATATGGCCCGCACCAAGGTACACATTACCACCAAGCGAGACCACGCGTTGGTCACCACAACTGACTCGTCTGGTGTAGCAAACTGCCCGCAAGTCGACCGGAGGTATGCCGTGCGATGGTGATGCGTGTCTGGTGTTGACGGAGGGGCGATGATCAGGCAAGGCGCCTCGCAAGCAGCTCGCCACGAAGCAGGCTAGAAAGACAGCGGCGGTGTGTGGCGCTCTCGACGTGTCGTCGCCTACGGCCGCTGATCACTCGTGCAGGCTCCCACCGGCGGTGTCAAGAAGCCCCATCGTTTCCGTCCTGGCACCGTCGCCCTGCGCGAGATTCGTCGCTACCAGAAGAGCACAGGCAAGTCAACAGGGGTGGAGGGTGATGTCTGCTAAAACGTCGGCAGAGCTCCTCATCCGCAAGCTGCCCTTCCAGCGCCTCGTCCGCGAGATTGCACAAGACTTCAAGACCGATCTGCGCTTCCAATCGTCTGCCGTCCTCGCCCTCCAGGTATGCCAACCAAAGTGTCGTCCACGTGCGGTGCTTAACGCCCTCGATAGGAAGCGGCCGAGGCGTACCTCGTCTCGCTCTTCGAAGACACCAACCTCGCGGCCATCCACGCCAAGCGCGTCACAATCCAGCCCAAGGACCTCGCGCTTGCTCGTCGCCTCCGCGGAGAACGCCAGGCACTCTGAAGCTCGTCCGGTCGAGCTCGCGATGCTGTTCTACGAAATGTACCAGTACGACGAAGATCGTCAAAGAACTGAATTGAAGACCCCGTATTCCTCGTGCGCGCTGTCGTCCTCGAAGCGATAAATAAGTGCCAGATACGAGCTAGAGCTACAGATGATGCGAGCAGATTTGACGGCGCTGTTGTCATTCGAGATCGTCCGGGCGGTCTTCTCGCTTACAGCCGCCGGGGAGGAGGAACCTGAATCGTTGTGCGTTCTGGACCAGGAATCGCGGCAAACCCACCATAGAGCGGGACCTGCGAGCAAGTCAGACTACAAATGACAAGACACGGCGGCTGTCCTTACGGTTCGAGGTTCATAAGCGAGATCAAGTCTTTGTACTGGAAGACAACGTGAGAACGCAATTGGGAAGATTGGGGGCCAGAACGTACGGTATAAGCCTATGAATAGACAGGTTAGCCGGTGAACGAAGACGAGTTTGTCCAAACACACCTCGGGTAACATGTTGAAGATGTCTTTGCCTTTACAGATGACTTCTTGTATGTGCGACGGGCGTAGGATCTCCTTCACGCCTCCAATACGGTCCGCATGCGAGTAACCTGGATTCCGTGTGAACTCGAGTAGACACCCAATCCCACCAAGCCACTTACCCTGCATCTTGGTGACAAACTCGTCGATGTAGCGGAAACAGAACCTGTATGACGGGTCAGACGTAGTTGCACCGAGCTTGCATATTGTCCACGCACGAGCAATGCCATCCTGCATCCGCAAGCGCCACGTCGCTCTGCATTGAGTGGCCGTAATTCGTCAACGTGACCGACCAGTCGTGCACCTGCGCGCGCCAGCTCGTATCGCCATACGGCCACTCGAACGAGTACAGGAACGTGCGCATCCGCAGATGTAACGGCGTCGCGAACGCGCACTTCTTGAGCAGTCGAATGGTATGCGCCGCTGGGATCTCGTCCGTGTCGCTGAAGATGACGAGCGGGTTGCGTCCGTTCTTCGTGCTCGAAAGGTGCTCGCGCAGCAGGCCGGTCATGGCGCCGCGGTGCTTGCCCTCGACGACGAACGGCTCAGAGTCAGGCGGGATGCTGCCCGCGAGCGACTTGTACACGATCTTGTGCTCGAACTTCGCGAAACGTGTGCGGTGCAGCGCGAAATCCTCTGGCTTTGCACGTCCGGTAAATGTCACTGCGTTGTCGCGTCAGCGCGCGAACTGTAAAGAGAAATGCTATTCACCGTTGTTCTCGAGAATGAAGAACTTGTCGACGACGGCGTCGAGTTCGTTCCACCGTATCTCCAGCAGGTCGAGCTCGGTCGTGAACAGCACCGCGTCCCACACCTCGGGCTCGGCGGTGCGCGCTTCCCAGCCATGCAGCGCGCAAAGATTGGCGTCAGGCAAGACTCCGTCCGCGTGGTAGTGTGCGAGGATGGTAGTAGGACCGTCAGGCTTGTCCCAGAGCGGTCGCGAGGCGTAGGATATCAGGTTCTTGAGCTGGTAACTGCTGGAACGTTCAGGACGAGACCAAGTGCTGGCATACGACGGTATACCTATACGAAAAGCTGGATATTACAACAATGCTGAAGACGGCAAGCCCGACGAGGGCACGCGCTCGCAGTGCGCGCGGCATGAAGAAACACTGCGGATGCTGCCGACCTTGCGCAGTGCAACTTCTGTCCTCATAGTCCCATCTCTGACGAGACGAATGCATCGAGCAGGGAGTTTATAAAGCTTTATTACATAGCATTCGAGAGTAAGACTTATTGGGACGGAGGCGCAATGGTCCTGGGCTGCAGCCTCGTAATCTCGGTCATCATCTGAGGAAGGTCATCCTTTCCAAGCACAATATCGACGGTTTTGTCGAAGTTGACTGTAGGGTTGCGGTCCTCGACGACTGGGAAACCAGGACGTCTGCCCACGAGCGTGCGATAAAGCTCCCCCGCCTCGCGCTTCTTCTTGAAGGTGACGGTCGCGTTCTTCTGTAGCGTCAGGAATGCAGAGCGCAGCGCGAGCTGCGTCTTGCCGTCCGCGCTCTCCGGGTCGAGCTCAGGAGAGACGGGGACGTGCGCGCTGAAGCGAGTGTAGTCTCCGCCCGCAACCTCGTGGCGCCACATCCTGCGCGTGCGGTGCATGCGGAGCCATCCGAACTGGTCCTGCTCGAGCTCGCCCCTGTATTGCAGCTTGACGCGCTTCGCGGGCATGGCGACGGCCGCAACGACAGCGGGAGGTAGACGCCTCGGGTTGTCCGGCTCGCGAACTTGCGCGTACCTCAGTTGGCCGCCTGCAGTGTCGATCGTCCGCTTGGGGCGATATCTACCATCCGGATAACGCGGCGCATGCTTCGCGCCTGTGTTCTTGAGGAAACCGCTCAGGCTCGACAGCTCGGGCGGCGGTTTCGCGCCTCGCTTGGCGAACATCTTCAGCGCGAGCTTGCGGACGAGAGCAGGTTGCAGATGGGTGGCGGCCTGCGACCAGCCTGCGTTGGCGACGTCCTTCCTGACTCTGTCCGTTGCAGCCCCATGTGCAAGCTCGAGGATAGGGCCGAAAGGATCATTCTCCATCATCTTCTGCATCTGTACCATCTGCTGGTCCATCTCGTCGAGAGGAACAGAGTACTGTGGAGCGAGCTGAATGTCCTCGACTTCAACAGTCTCGCCGTCGTACTCGAATACTTGAGGCGGGGCTGATTCGTACTCGTACTCGGTCGGGTCTTCCTCAGAACCCTCCAGTCGGACGTCAACTTCGTTCTCGGCCGCAGGTGCGGCTTGAGATGGAGAGGGAGACTGCTCGGCGTCAGGCTGTGGTTTGGCCGCAGGGTCTGCTTTGATACTCAAACCGGGTGACGCAGTACCTGCGAAAAGTGAGAAATGAGATGGTGCACTGGAGATGAATAACGTACTGGCAGTCTGCGCCGCTTCAAGAGCCTGAACAGCTTTAGCTGCTGCAGCAGATGGCGCTGGAGACGTCTGCACAGGAGGATCGGCCATCTTGTAAGGTGTTGTTGGCTTCGGCGAAGACGATGCGTTGACAGGCGCAGAGGACGATTTGGCGGTAGGCTTTTGCGCTTTAGGAGGCGCAGTTTCCGCTTTTTCGTTCTTCGCTGCTTGCTTGGTCGTCTTGGGGGCAGTCGAATCCGCTTTCGCTGCGGGCGGAGGTGCTGTCTTGGTGGGAGGACTGGCGGCTTTAGGCGAGGGTATGGAGGTGACCACATTCGAGGACGACGCCTTGGGAGTCTTGGACGAAGACGAATCCACTTTCGTGGCTGCCGGAGGTGCTGTCTTGACGGGAGGACTGGCCGGTTGAGGCGAAGGTTTGGCGGTGGCCGCGTTCGGCGTCCAAGGAATAAGTCTATCTTTGCCCGAAGCCTTTGTTGGCTGTTTCGGTGCTGCCTTGGTGGCCTCCTTCGCCAATGGCGCTGCAGCTTCCTTTGGCGACGGTTTTGCAGCCTCCTTGGGGACTGCCTTAGCCGCCGGCTTAGGGGGAGGAGCTGCCGGAGTATGCTTGTTCGCAGGCTTCGCGCCCATCTGCTTGTTCGCAGTCTGTATGGGCGACGGCGCGCTAGCTGCAGCCTTGGTCGTCGGTGCAGGCGTGGGTGCTGCTGTCTGCGGTTTAGGGCTTTCCTTCGGCGTCGCTGCTACAGATATACGTCAGACTCTTTCGGGAACGACACAGAAAATGCACGCACCAGCTGGCTTGTCGCCAAAGCCTGCGAGGTCGGTGCTGATTACTCGTCGAGACCGCGGCTTGTCTACATCGTCTATAGCAGAACGCATCAGCATCCTCGGGCGAGCGCGCCAGCCAGACAAACCGTCTTTGGGACCTCCAGTCGCGTAAGAACGCCTTGCTGATGGCGCGCGCGACACGGTGGCCGCGACGCGCCCGACGCTGGCGACGCGTCGGTACATCGGTTTCTGCGGCCGTCAACAGGGACAAACCTCGGCTCTATACGCGGGTCCTTTCCCGTTTCGGCCTGCGCACCTCTCCCACTCTCCCTCTCCCGCGCAGCTCTCTCATGGCATTCTGGGGACCAGCAACAATTGACTGGTGCGAGGAGAACTATAGGTCCATATTTCTCTGCGAATTATTCCATTATCTTGTGTTGAATGCAACCCTAGGTTCTCGTCGTCGGTCGCCGAGCTTGCTAACACGCTCTCGAACGTTGTCGGCGTCGCACTCGCCGCATATGGCTGCCAGTTCGCCATCGAAGAGCGGCTGCCGTTGAGATATCTAGCTTGCTTCACTGTGGGTGTCGTTGTGGGCTCCTAATCGCCATGCTGACTGTACGCCACGCAGATATTCGCGGTCGTGGGTCTCGGTTCGATGGCCTTCCACGCGAGCCTCAAGTACGGCCCACAACTGCTCGACGAGGTCCCGATGATAATCTGCGTGTCCCAATGCGCGTACATTCTCTTCGAACTCTCGCCAGCGCCGCGCCACCGTGCCATTCGCCGCCAGGCGCTTACGGCGCTTATCGCGATACTCGACGTCCTATTTGTCAGCGCCTAGTCCGTCGCCGTTCCTCTCGTCCCCGGCCAACTGCTTACGCTTCCCAGTATCGCGTACCCCAACCCTGTGTTCCACCAGGTCGTCTTCGGTCTGCTGATGGTCGTGACGGCCGGGCGTAGCCTGCAACTTCTCAACCGGAACACTTCCCACTTGTCTCAGCGCACCCGCACGACCAGCAGCCTTATCCTCTGGGTTGGCGCGTGCGCCTTTGTACTCGGCTTTCTACTCTGGAACCTCGATAACGCCTTCTGTGGCACCCTGACCGGGTGCGTATTTTGCATGTTCCCTTTGCGTCATGATCGCCCTTTCAGCCACCGGAACTAATTGTCATCATTGACGCAGGTTCAAGCACCGGGTTGGTTACCCATGCGCCTTCCTTCTCGAAGGTGGGCTCTATCTTGCGCTCGTGACGTCTGCTATTATGTTTCTCATCGATTCAAACAGGTCATGCCTACTGGCACGTGCTTACAGTACGTGCTCTGGACGATCGGTGGGGTATCTTGTTGACGTTGCTCCTTTCCCAATAGGCTACTGGAACTTATGCCATGCTCGTCGGAATCACCTGTACGTCCCAACACGGTCTTCCTTCTTCTGCTCTGCTCACCTGCCGCAGATCTGTTCGTGCCCGTACGCTCATGCCATGGCTTATTCCTCATCCGTCACGCTATCACAGGAGCTTGTGCATCCGCGACGGTGAAGGCCGTTACACAATCGCATACAAGTTTGGCGCACTGCCGTTTGTGCGCCGCGTCAGCCCTGCGTGCATTCAGAAAGAGGAATGACGGCCCGGCTCCCGTCCGTAACACGGCAAGCAATGCTGTCACTTCGTCGTTGGGAAGCGCTCACATACATACGTTTGCAGATTCGTCTCTGTTTGACTCACCTCCCGGCACAATGAATTATCCCTTATCATGACGAACTAACGACACCAATGATCTCGCATGTCCTGTACGTTTCCCAAACTGGAACCAACCAACGGAACGGAACCCAAGTAACTTTCAACGACCCACGGGCTTTGCGCAATGAATTGAAACAGCATAACACGATCTGTTTGTAGATCGTGCTTCAAGTTCCGGGTTTGAGTGTTTGGCTTAGATCTATGCCTTCTGACTCGGAGTCCCACACCGTTCGTGGATGTAGTAGGCGATACTGCACTTTCAGTGCGATAGCGCTGGAGGAAGCTCGTCACGGAAGGGCCTCGTCACGGCACTCTACACATATGTGGACTGGCGAAGCCGGCCGTACAGGGCACAACTGTGTGTTTACGCCGCGGAAGCAGTATGTAAGTCCTTCCTCGGCGCAGATCAAACATCGTCGGCTGGACCTCCAACGGCACACCGGGTCAAGGTTCGTTTGGAAAACTGAAGAAGCTGGATAGATGAGAAAGCGCTCGGTCGAGGTTCCCGGAGGGTGCGAGGCGGATGGTCCGAGCCGAGTCGGATCGGAACACATCCATGGCTCCGCTCGCTGTCACTGTGGTTCGGCGCACTGCTGGTAATACTACTACGCACGAAGGCGGGAAGTCTCCTGCTCTCTTTGGAATGCAATATTGATACCCGAACCGGTGTCTCTTGCCAAAGTCGATCTCACTTCCAGAAGGGCGAGTTCGCCGCTAAAGCACGCTGCGATGATTGGATGGGAAGAGGCATTACTGGCGTCCTTTCCTTGGTAGTAGCTGCCTTTCCACATCACTGCCTACAAATTATGATCAAGCTGCAGTCGCTGACTTGCACGTCAAGACCGAAAGTGGAAGCGACATTGGTAGTAGAATCGTCTAGAAATCTAGACGTCGGCCGATGCGACATCCGTGACGGTAGGACAGTCGGCGCAAGGAGCTCCGTAGAAATGGTATTGCTAGTGGCAGCGCACCGGTATTTGGCTTCTTGTGACGACTAATGGAGTCGCGGGCCTCTCCCCATGGTCCGGTCGGTGGCCACACATAAACAGTAGCGAGTGTCACTCCTCGCTTGGAGACTAGGATTACCACCTACCGGACGGACCCTGCGACGCTCCCGTTACCCTCTGGAGCCTCCATCGGAGCGCTGCGCTGCGTTCCACTCGGATCCCGAAGCGACACGTTGGCGACGCGCCTCGAAGCAAGACAGCTGTGCTTCAGGTGGTCAAGAATGTACAGCACTTGGAGATTTGGGCATTCCTGAGCCACAAGTGCGGTCCCATCCATACTTATAGAAGAGGGAGGTATCAGCGGCCGTCCGGGAGCGAAGGCAGTCACACCAAAACAAAACAAACACGCACGCTGTTTCATCTCCAAATCCCCTCTCCTTCGTCTCCGGGGATCCACTAGCGCTGTCCGGGTCGTGGCAAGAGGGCGCGGTGGGAGAACGTCTTCCTCAAACGGGTCATGAAGATCTGCGTCGATTGGAAACATGCTACGTCTGTCCATCGCGCCAACGACCTGGTCGACGGCGAGGGCGAACTGACCACACACTCTTCGTCTACGTTCAGGCCTCGTCGACGCCCTCAGGCTCGACAAGGAGGACATCCACGGTGAGGCAGCGCGCCTCGACCCAGTTTAGAGGACATACCGCCAGGCAGCACGACACTTCAGTCCAGCATATGTTACTCGACAGTCTGCAGACACGTCGAAGTCATCTGCACACTGCGGAAGACGTTTCTTACGGCAGAGCGCAGAATGTCGAGATTTCTCAGACGTAGCGGCGGTTGGTCTTGAGCTGGGCAATGCAATTCGTCAAGAGCATGCCATTTGGAGAGTCGTCGACATCGAACGTTCGGAACAGCGGTCAGCGACTAGTTCTGCAGAGACGGTTCGCGGCATCGATATCTGGCCAGCCAGGAAGAGGTCCCGCACGTCCAAGTAGGCATGTGCAGACTGTCGCTTGGCCATGTCATGCATTCGACCCTTTTTTTCCACGGTCACGGAGCCGTTTCGGTGCCCAAGAGGTGGGCACAAGACGACGGACAGCTGCGTCGTTAGCCCTGGGCGATGTAGAGAGGAGGTCCATCGCCACTGCCGACCCTCGAGGGCCTGGAAGGGATGCACGGCTGCAACCTTGAAGCGCACAAAGTTCGACATGCTCCACCATGGCGGGCTTTTGGCTTGGGCACCTCGCAGCCCACCCTGTGGGTGTCTCCCCGCGCAGCTGGACAGGCTCAAGGGAAGCCCGTGGTCCTGTAGATCGCCGGAGCGCCTTCTGAGCCAAGACTTAGACTGTTCGATATTGGCAGCATGGGAACACATGCAGCTCTGACGACCGCGTGCAAGACCGAGGGGACAAGGGGCTGACGCTGCGCTCGACCTCGTGCTGTGGATATTCTGCGAAGGCGGTGCATGTGCGGGTCCGAGGCTGAGTGTCGCACGCCATAGACCGACGACACGGCGTACGTTGTCGAGCCTGGGCTCCGACGGACCGCGGTCGTGGTGCTCGTCCGACGCCTCGTAGCGCTAGAGTCCCGCTACGGGCGTGGGGCCAAACATGCGGCTGCCTTCGAGCCAGGTTGATCTGGGACCGCCATCGCCACGGTCCCGGTTATTCTGCCGACGCCGTGCTCGTATGGGTGTGCAGGAAATAATGCCTATCGTGGTGTATCACGAGGGTCGGCCTTTGTTGAGTCCCGCTTGAGACGTACGGACCAGTTACGGCCTGTTTGGCAGCCTGCAGCACGAGGAGCAAACAGAATTTTACGTCCGGCGCGCCTCTACCCTTCGTGCGTCCACTTCTGTCACTCCCGAATGCAAACACTCTAACACGGTACGGCAGCGCAAACGAGTCGAAGCCGGTACCACTCGCCAATCCTTAAAAGCTGCGCTGTCTTCATTCTTCCCCGCGACGCGCTGTCCTGCCAGGTCTTTCCGATGTCCATCCCGGTGCGTCGCCACCTTCAAGGCCCAGGCCATCCGTCTGCTGACCTGCACCCAGCCATACACAGAACAAGACGAGTTCTTCTGCCTCAGTATGCTGCCTCCACCCTCAGCCACAATTCTAGTCTAACGCGTGCCACTCGACAGCTTGCGGTCGCTTCAGCCACCACGACGAGGACGTCGTCAGGGCCCACCATCGACAGTGCTCCGACAAACGCGTATGGTGCTGTAAAGCGTGCCCTAGGCAGTTTATGGACTATCGGGAAGCGGAGGAACACGTCTGGGAGTGCGTCGCCTCGAATAGGCTTTTTGACATGCGCCGCTGACACGGATGACGTGCAGACATTGGCGCGTAATTGAACAGAACAAAAGGCGGGAGCGTGCAGAAGAGGAAGAACAGCAACGTCTACGCGAGGAAAACGTTCGCCGCGAGATGCAAGACCGCGCGCGTGCTCTTCTCAGAGACGGAGCCCATCCTCCCGCTCATTCACACTCGGGCTAGACCGAGGTGGCAGGTGCTGGGGGCCCTTAGGCGGCATTAACGCCCTGTACATGGTTTGCTTTCCCCCGTGTTTGGCCCAAACCCTTGTCTCACACTGTCGCAGACAACGCCACCGATTTCCTGCAAGTGAAATGTCTTCAGGTGTTCCCCAAGGTGTCTGTATACATAGTCCTTCGGTGAAACTATGGCCCTCGACGTGATCATACGACGAGAATCCCACCGCATACCAACTATGGGAGGTGTGGCTGCCTCTGAGCCCATCGGGGAAAGGTCGCGTCAGACCATCGGTTTTGTGGTGTACATTTCTTTCGTGTATATACTCTCGTAACAAGGCAGCTCTTAGTGTTATCCAAGGACCGCATATGGACGGTTTTCTGAGTCACAATTCCCTGTTTTGTACGAAATGAAGTGGCCCATCGATCCAAACTTCTAGTACACAGCCTCGTTCGCCATCCGCTGAGCACAAACAGCTGCTTATGACACGCAAATATTGAGACGCAGAGCACGACGATGATGTGCTCACTTCCTTCCGATCGCATTTATAGAAGAGGAAGGGGCACACCGGTTGCACAGAAGGAAGATAACTGCGAGATGCTAGCATACCTCATGGTCAACGTTTTCAAGCACTTTCAGAAGTCCTGAAAAGTACGGAGGGCCCTAGTAGACAGATTCTTTTGGGTGCCACGTTGCTGGGCTTCGCGAGAGTCGGATGCGGCACAAGGGATTTCTCTTGCATATACCATACGTCGCACACCGGCGTGCACTTTCGGCAATAGATGAGGCTGTAGAGCAGCTGGATGCTGCAGTGCTCGCTGCGTGGTATGGGTGACTTCACGCGCTTGCGCAGTCTCGGACGGAGGAGTACGGCAACGACAGCGCGTACGCACGACACTGTGACTCGATCAGTGAGTGATAGCCCAGAATGAGGGCACGCAGCTAGAAGACCCGGAAAAAGAGGGTGTCGCGCCTCCTGGCAGGGTATAGCGAGGAATTTTGGCAGGACACGCGGCGTGGCCTGCTGCAATACTGCTGCAATGCGCAGCCTGAAGGCTTTCGTGAGTGATTTTGGGGAGTTTCGGCGGGGGCGACCTCCAGCTGTTCAGGCACGCGGGGCGATGGATGGAGCTCATTGGATGAGAGGAGAAGAATGAAGGGAAGTGCCGCCGGCGGAATAATCCGCGCCTTCTCTAGGCCTCGTCGTCCGCAGCTAGTAAGGCCAGGCAATTTGGTGGGAAGATGGGCGCATAGTACGTCGCATCGTGCACACGTGAAGGAGTACTGTTGCAGGCGATGGACGGCGCCCGAACGGGATTAGATGACTCGGACACGAGACGGGAGAGCATGGTGGAGGAGTACGGCACCGTGTTGCGGGTGAGTCTGCACAGACCGACATCCACCACGAGTACATGGTGCGCCAGGCCTCGGCTCCGTGGCGCGGTGATGGTCTTGGGGGCTGAATCTCGCCATTGCGGAGCAAAGACCCCACGTGAGCAATGAGTGAGCCACTCGTCGGCACGGACAGATGAGATACCGATAACGCTGCATGCTACAGTTAATGCACTAGACCCGCCAGCGAGAGTAACACGTAGTCGGAGAGGCGTTTCGCCCGTAGCATATCGTGCGTTCATCGGAAGCATCCATAGTAAACTCGCATTAGCCGTAAACGTTTGATTCGTGGCGGATATGTCCAGTGTTTCATTCCGCCTCATTGGCCTCCTAGACACCGCTTCTGAGGTTGCATGTAAGCCGCGTTACCGTCGAGTGAAGGTAATATGCCAGCAGCTTCTGGTGAGATCGGTGGACCCGTGCTCGGGAAGACCCTCAATTCCGTCCTCTACAGGCCCAAGATTAGCGCGTAGCCAGCGGATTGGAAGACACGAGGGATAGGGAACGGGTCGCCCAGGAAGCGCATGCACAATGTGCAGATCTCTGCCACGACGGCAACAGACGAGGGAGGTAAATTTCCGACGCGCCTCCGACAGGTACCACTGCATACGTACTGCAAGCCTCGTGCCCATTCGCAGATGAGGCGCGCAAACTTGGCAGCGCACCAATCTTCCTGTACGTCCCCTAGAAGATGTAAAAGTTGGGAAAGTCGAGCCTCCGCGTCGCAGTTCAGAAAAGTCAGATCAGTCTAATATCTGGACAGCGGGAATGATATGTTGCCGTTCTAGCACGAGATTCGGTGCGAGACGCTGCGCCGAAGAGGTCACACCCGCCACAGTCACCAGTGAGCAACATTGTTTCCGCTCCGGTCCCGAACTCGATGGCAGAAACCACTCCGGACGCGACTTCAATCGCGTTGAACGTCGAAAGGACCGACAGTCAGCGGACGAACTCTCCTACCGCTCCGCCGCACGATGGTGGCTCATCTGAGGCTGTCGATGCTGTTCTTGAAACGGATGTCGCGCCGGACGTCTCGGTCGCACAGGGAGCTGTGTCGACGGACGCGACGAAAAGCCGCGCAGACGCGGCCGACGTCCCTTTACAAGACGCGTTACGCGTCGTGAAGTCTGAGGGCACGCTGGGCGCTAGCTTGGGTCATCTCCAGCACACCGCGCTGACCGTCGAGGCTCCTGTCGAGCGACCCACAGACGAATCAACCATGTCGGCCGATCCTCCCAAGCCTCTCCTCCCTCTTGCCGCGACCATCAGCGAATCGTTAAAGGAAGAGGACATCACGAATGCCACAGGCGACGTTCCAGCCAGCTCGTCTTCTTTTGCGCCTGTGAAAGCTGAGGAGACGGCCGAGCTCCTTTCTGAAACGCCGACCGACATTTCTTTGATTCTCGAGCTGGTTGGTGGTGAACCACTTCCAACGCCAGGAACTAGTGCACTTAGTTCCACGCCTGTCGATGGTAAACCACCAGCTCTTGGGAAGGCTCCGTTTGTGGATCTCGACGGAGGTGATACCAGCGAGCACGTATATTCACCATAATACTCGCTGAGAACTAACGTCAAAGCCAGTTCATCGAGCGAGGGGGAAGTCGATAAGGCTCCATCAGACGTAGATTCGTCCTCAGATTTGGATAGCTCTGCTTCATCTTTGGCTCCCAGGCGGCAGGCGGAGGGAAGGGCACGCCCGCCTCCTGCTTCCGACGACGAAGACGAGCCGCGTACCACATATGCTTCTGCTGCTTCGGTGCACGAGATTGTGCGACCCATAGTCGTGCTCCCTGACATAGCAGAGGTCGGCGCAGACGAGGAACTCGTTCGGGTGGGAGAGGTCATGAGCATCATCGACTCCGTCGTCATCGTGAAAGGCATTCCCCGCTCGGAATTCCTCCCTCAAGGAGAGGTTCTTGACACGGACTCTCTGCTGGTGTTCGATAACCGCAAAGTTCTCGGACAGGTGTGTGATGAAAGGCGACGCCCTCGTCGTATGCTGAGTCCTCCCTACAGATATTTGAGACGTTCGGACCGCTCAAGTTGCCGATGTACTCTGTGCGCTTTCCAGACGCCAAGTCGATTGATAAGGAACTCGTACTGCTTGGGCGTCTTGTTTACCACGTACCTCGGCGAAGCTTTTTCGTATCACCTGGCTCGTTGAATACTAAGGGGAGCGACGCTAGCAACTTCTACGACGAGGAACCAGGGGACGACGAGCTAGAATTTTCGGACGACGAGCAGGAAGCAGCATACCGACGTTCATTGAAAACTCGGTGAGTGACCTGTCTCGCGTCGACTATTTGCTCACTCGTACCGCAGTCGACGCGAACATGCATCTGGTGCGGATGGTCGTCCTCCGCGCAACCCTTACGATACCGGCTCGCCGTCCAACTCCCCGTCTATATCGCTACCTTACGACGACGATCCATATGCGATAGTCGAACCCAGCGCTGCGGGACCAGAGACACCGCCGCATCCACCGTCGCAGCATTCAGAGCGAAGAGGACGCGGGAGAGGCCGTGGGCGTGGACGCGGCGACTCGTTTGGCGATCGCCCTGTTAGAGGGCGAGGGCGTGGTCGTGGTCATGCGCGTGGCGCGTCGCGAGAGGATCGCCGTACACCGCACGAGCCGTACCCAACACGCGGCTATTCAGCACCTGGACCCGCAACTCCTCCACCTCGACAACCAGACGCTATTGACTTCGCCATTGCAAACGCGACTGGGCAATGGAGTGCAGGGCCGAGTTCAGCGCACGCATTCCAGGACAACTCGGTATACAATCCGTCTGCGCCATCCTCTGGCTTCTTCCCCAATGCCGCTCCGCATGGCATGCCACCAATGCCCACGGCATACAACCAGCATCCAGCTCAACCATTCCCGTTCGTTGCGCCACACATCAATCCTCGATTTGCCGCGCAGTTCGGCTTTCCCTCCCAGAGCTCTTTCGGGGTCCACCAACCCTTCCCTCCCCAGCAACCTTTCTTGCCTGGCGCATTCCAGTCACCTGGGTATGCAGCGTATCCTCCAGGTCAAGGTCCCCAAAGTGACCAGGGTCAGACTTCGCACTCGTCGCAACCGTATTCACACCCTGAACCGCCTTCTGGTTGATACATGGCTTCCGCCGAAAAGTACAGTACTACACATAGGCTCATTTAAATAAGATGCCAAAGCGATACCCCCGCTTCGCGGGGGCATGGCATTGGCAGGCGCGCGCCTTCGGCGCGCGCGTTGCGCTTCGCGAGGAAGGAATGGTTTAGCGCCCGCTTACAAATCAATGTTACGTAAGCGTCCAGCTCCCTTAGTTCTTTGATTACATACTGTCTACTATGCGCCTACAGTCCAATGCTACAATTCACTGCTGCGCGTGAAGGTGGCAGGAGATCCTCGCAACGTCCGTTTTTCCCGTCGTAAACGCGCCGCTATCGCAACGCCAAAATCGTTGCGGAAGATGCGGCGCACTTCTTCGAGGCTCAAGCCTGCCGTCTCCGGGTAGCAGTAGATGCAGAACAGATAGCCAGGTATAACGACGCCTGTGGCATATGAGCAACGTGTGCAAGAGGACACGTAAACTACGTACCAGCGTAAACTCCGTACGTTCCGGCAGATGATATCGTGCGCATAAGAGGCACATAAGCTGCACATTGTGAGCCACGGCGGCGCAGGGTGACGTGTAGCTCAACTTGTTCCAACGAGGAAACTGGCCGCCCAATTTGTCGCGGACGCGAGGGCGACGCCAACTCCCCGCACTAGAGCGAACGATATTAACGCCAAGCCCCGTGTAGATTCAAAAAGCTTACCTTCGAGTGGGAACAGCTCTCCTTGCTGCCAGGGGACGTTACCCAGACCAACCTGCATCGCGCGCGCTTCAGTATAATAATGAATGCAGAGGGAGACGACGTACAGCATATGCGGAAATATAGATGAGCATGGAGAGTAGAACAGCCGCAGACCACTGTGGCGGATACCATTCGTCTCCATCAAGCTGTAGCGTACCCTTCCTCAGGACTGCGTGCGCGATGTGAGCTTCGGTCGGTCGTTTCGCAAAGAACGCACAGTAGAAGGAAACGGATGCAAGCACAAGGCCGAAAGTCATTGCAGGTATAGACCACAATAATATCGGACGGCGGCCCAGGGAGTCGATATAACGCATAGCTAAGAGCGTGAATAGCAAGCTGGTTCCTGCGACGACGAGCCCAACATATGAAGGTTGACTCAAACCGACCGCATCGAAGAGCGAAGAGCTAGGTTCAAGAAGTCAGCAACAGGGTCTCAGTCCCCGATTACCTTACCCATAGTATATCTACGAGCGTGTTAGGACACATGGATTAAGTCGCCAAGAGGTATTACGAACAAACGAGTTGAACCCGCACAGCTGTTGCAGTGCTTGCAAAACCACAGCTACAACTGCATGATCCAGTCAGTTGGGCTGGGTCGTAGGCGGATTTACGACGTACTGAGAGCCCTGCGATTCGACGGTTCCGAAGTCAATAAGCGGATGCGGGCCCAAGTGGAATCTTCGTCGTCGTTCTCGTGATCACAATCGTTTTGCAGTAGTCTGACCTTCAAGAAGGTGAACAGAAGAGGAGGTGGAGTGCATTTCCGCGTACTTGGCGCATGATATCCGCGGGTGTAGCGCCGGGATGCAGGCGCGTCAGGACAGCTTCTGCTGATGCTACTTCGCCTCGCCGAACGAGTATTCGAGCTGCGATGCATGAAGTCAGTCATTTGAAGTGCGGCGAATAGACGTCATACTGACGGGACTCGGGAAGGTGAGCCAGGAAGTACAGCTGGATTGCAGCTGGAAGGGCGCCGAGACCGAAGAGCCACCGCCAGCCACGAGAGACGTGGTCTAGCCCGGCAGCTATGGCGTATCCTGTGAGCTGGCCAAGATTCACTGAGGCGATGACGAAGACGGCCTGAAGGTAGACGCAAGAAGGATCGTCAGCGTACGAGCAGGAAATTCAGCGCTTTGTGAAGACGGCACCAGACGTACCATCCTCCCTCGAAGCCGCGCTGGTGCTAACTCCTGCACATATACAGGAGCGATGCACAGCGATATTCCGATGGCGAGACCAACAACGAATCTGCCCGCGATGAGGCCCCATACGGACGTGGACATGGCTTGCGTGACGGCGCCGGCAATGTAAATGAGATCCGCGGTGCCGAACATCCATCTTCGTGAGAAGGGGAAGAGCCCGGTGAAGAGAGAGCCGACCAGCGCCCCGAGCGTTGCGGCAGACATCAGGTATTCCTACGAGTCGGATGATCAGTGTACGATATGGCGTGGACGTGGCGCGTACTCGTTGTGACATTTGTAGCGGCGCATTTCCGAGAGTAAGGTCTCCTCTGACTTGCACCAACGCGTCGGTAATGATGCCAGTATCGTATCCTGTATCCAGTCAAGAATGAGGATTGGACAGTCAGGATCACGATGCAGTTTGCGCACCGGCAAGTATCCCAGATAACGCGGTGCAGAAGACTGGCGCGAGCGAAGAGAGCGTGACCGATATGCGCTCCTCAACCTCGCCGAACGCGCTCAGTCCAGATGACGAGATCGGAGACGACACAGCGTCGCACGGTCTCGTCTTCGCGGCCTCAATATGCGCTACCCGTCCCGCATGCTTGTCGTCAAACGCGCGCTCGGGCAGGCGCGGAAGCGTCGCGAGGACGTCGTCCAGCTGGGACATGGGAGGAGGAGAATACGACTGAGGCATCGAAACGCGTCAGGGGAACGAGCCAGGGCTAGAAATGCACGCTGGCCAAGCTGGCTGGCGGGGATGAAAGTGGGCCCGGTGCGAGGTGTGCGCGACATGAGCCGACTCCCGGACGGACTTCTCCAAGACGCACGCCCACGCGCGCGGGTGCAGAGAGTCGTGGCGTTGACACGCTTAGTCTCCGCCTCTTGCTCTGCTCCATCTTCCTTAGAGACCCAGAACGGGCAGTGGGAGAGCGGTATAGACTGCCTTGACCCCCGCTCCACAGTCGTATCCTTGCGCAGAATATCATGATCTCGCAGCGTGAAGCTGCTAAGATTGGCGTTTTCGAACCCTCTCCGACAAAGTGCCGCAAGGGGACAGATCGCCCGTTTACGCACGACCAAGACGCTGGAGCCGTCCGTCCAAAAGGTTCACCGCCAGTCTTCGCATTGCGCCAAAGTTTGACCGCACTCGGCAAGCACGGCACAGAGTCTCGCGAGTGAAGAGCGCCATGGCCATGCTCTGAGTCACGTTGGGGCTGCTCCCTAGGCGCGCGCAAGAACATCTGCATTCCAAGAATCTGGGTCAAGCTGCCGTCCGCGAAGGCGTCGCATGGTGCGCGTCTGTGTACGGGGCCTGGGAAGCGGACGAGCGCCTCGGACTCGCGGTAATAGTGAACGACGCGGGAGCGCTCATGGTCAAGGACGAGCATGTCGGGAGAAGGAGGAATTGCGCAGTACGCGCTCGCAACTCCGCGGTATCCGTCCAGGATGTACTGAATCTGAACCTTCCGTAGCAGGATAAATGTCCTTAGCGTCATTCAGCATGATAGTGGTGTATAGGGACCTGATGGTGGGAGGGGGCGTTTGCAGCAATACGTAAAGGAGACGACGACGATGGAGAGGGCAGCTGCAAATCTGCAAGGGCAGGAGGAGCCAGACAGAACACCGTGGAATGACACCGACAGCAAAAGAGATGCGGGAGATGCGACTCGGAGATGCAAATGAGAAGTATGAGGAGAAAAAAGACGCAGGCAGGCAGATATCGGAGAGACGGAATGGCCGGGACAAGGAGCGCATGTGTACGGGGGATGGATATGGACGAGGCAAAACAGACGGACAAGGTTGAAAATGCACAAGAACAAGAACTCGAGACCCACACAGCGACAGCGACAACGAGCACAGGGACCTAATCCCACGGCAGAGCAACCTCCCTCCTTCCCGCTTGCTTCCTACTACTAGAGCCCGCCATCGAGAACGCCGCGTACGTCCTCGACCGCGCGGAGGTCGTCGAGGAACGGGCACATGTCCGTCAGTTCCGTGTCATGCGGGTCGGAAAACCAGCTCGACACGGGCACGGCGTTGTTCGGGTGGAAGATATACGACGCTGGCGAGTTGTCCAGGATAATTGTTCCTTCAATGGGGCGACCGAGCTGCGATAGATCCTGCACGCGCCCAAAAGCGTCAGAAGAGCGTAGATGAGAAGGAGGATGAGCTTACCTTGACGTAAACGCCTTTGTGGTTGTAGCAGTGCTCGCGGAACAGGCGGTGCGTAACAGCCTTGTGTATGTCGAGCTTGTCCAACACCGGGTCGGCGTACTACACCGGAAGCAAGGAGCTAGGTCAACGCAAGACCTGTCTGCAAGGGTAAAGCACGTACCATGCTGAGCGATGCAGTAAAGACGACAACCTCATACAGCTCGCCCATCTTCTCCAGGAATTGGTCCACACCCGGCCGCTTCACGACGTACACGTTGTGCAGCTGGTGCTCAATGAGGACCGGTATCACGTAGTCTGTGCGTCCAGGAAAGAAAGTCAGCCAACAGCTACGAAGGTCGCCTCGGAGGGCGAGGATCACGGACCGGCCTGTGGGATCATCTGCGGGGAAGACGAAGATGATAGGTCAGTCGGCCATCAGGACGTCGCAGGCAATGCGCGGGTTGACTCACCTTGAAGCTACTATGTACAAGCGTCTCGTCCAGGTCGAGGACGAGACATTTCCGGCCCGCGTGGTGCGGTGATATCGTCGGGAGGAGGGGAAGCGGTTCGCCGTCCTGCACATACGTGGTCAGCGGGCGGGCAGCCACGACGAGGATACAGACGTACAGGACCCAAAGGGATGCCCATGCCGCCATTCATGATGAGCCGATCCTCCTCGTCATCCATGTCGTCGGCGATGTCCGTCTCTGCAAGGGCGGGGCGTCAGCACTCTGTGTAACGGGGGGACGGGACGGACACGGGGAGAAAGGCATCGAATGGCATGGAATGTGGAAATAGACGGCTGGACGACGGGCCAGCGTGCCGCGGCAGGGCAGGCAGTCCCAACGGAGAAGAATTTCCGTTGCGGGAGGATATGAGCGCACCTGTTTGTCCTGGTGCTTGTACCGCACCCGCCGTTACACCGCCCGTTTCCGACTCAGGGAGCGTATGGTGCTGAACGTGGTGCGGGGGAACGACGATGTCTGAGTCTTCGTCCATCGCGTCGTCCTCGTCGCCATCAACGCGCTGGGCCGACTCGTCGTCGTGCAGCTTGTCCGCTGCGCGGTCCTTCTCATCTACGACGCCGTTGCCGTTTGTGGTAGTTGCAGCGTCGAGAGTGGTGGAGATGGAGGCATCGAGCGGGTGCGGGGTGGAGCGGCGGTGGTTTTCCTTCTTCTTGAGCAGGTCCGGGTCGAGCGACGAGGCCTCTGAAGCGTTCCTCAGCTTGTCCTTTGCACCGGCGCGGTCGGGCTCGGTGTCGTGAGCGCCGTTTGCGGATGAGCAAGGCACGCAGGCCGCGACGAACGTGGACCAGAAACCCTTGCGGCGCTTGACCTTTGTGGGCGTCTGGGGGCTCGCCGCGTTGGACGACTCGCGCTTGGACTTTGCAGTGTCGAGCGCGAGCTTGGGGTCCGTCTTTTCCTGCGGGTAATGTCATAAGCAGACCGAGAAGAATACAAGGTGCGACGAACATTAGCAGACGGGGCCGAGGGAGCTGCCTGGGGAGCGTCTGGCTGCGTGTCCTGGGCGTGCTCCGCGCCGTTTGCGTTGCGAGCGTTCTGAGCGACCTGCGCTAGAGGCTGCGCTGATGGGTCGCTGGTCGTGGCCGATTGGGGGCCGTTGTCTGTCATGGTGCTCGAAGAAATGAAAAGACGGGCAAAAACGGGGAGCGTGCGCTGGGACGCAGCAGGGCGAGGACGCGGAGGGACGGTCGCTCGACGGTCGGCAACGGCGCGAACTGGAAAGGAACACACCAGCGGAGTTGGCAGCCGGCGCCCATCTCAGCTTGAGGCTGCCAGCTGCTGGACCTCAGCCTCCCCCGCCGTCTCTCTTCCCTCATAGTATTCTTCAGGATCCTACAGTGATTTGTAATTACATACAGGGATAGGGTCCCGAAAGTCCCCGTCGTCGCTTCCCCGCATCCTCGACTTGAGTCCCCGTCCGCGTTTCCAGACACGCACCGTACAAGTGCTGACCCCGGCGAGCTTGACTCTTCATGTAGAATTACCAGCACACGACGTAATAGACCGATTGAATGCAACTGGGCGTCTCATAAATGTCCGGACCTTGCCTCTCGCCCGCTCGCCTCTCCCTCCCTTCCCAGCTTTCGCCAGCAGCTTGATGGTCGCGTTGTTTAACGGGACTCTGCATCATTCTATACTCGCCGCCTATGAACGCCTCACTCGCGACCAGCTCGTCCTCTTCTGCTCCCTGCGCACCCTCAAGCTCACAGGCACACACAACGAGCTCGCACGACGTCTCGCAGACGACGACATCGCCCGCTATGCACCTGTACACAGGCCCGTTAACACCATGCACATCTTACACCCGGATCCAGCACAGAAACCTGCAGAACGCTCATCGCCCACGCTCGCGACAAATACGCCTCCCCGCACCATCGCAGACCTCCCGCTCGAGATTATCGCAGACATTATCGATAACACAGGAGACTGGGAGCTCGCAAAGGCCCTGCATCTCCCGACCTCGTTACCCCGTCCCGCCGAGTGGGACCTCGCCCGCGTGTCGCGCACAGACTGTGCCATCCTCTCTGCACCACTTGCAACCGTCCAGGCCGTGAGCGCGCGAGATCCACGTGGGCCCACAAAACGTGGCACGCATCTCGCCGTCCGCTTCGCGCGCGTCGATGTCCTGCAGCACATCCTCTCCAACCACCGCGCTGCGTTCGACCGCGATTTCGGTCCGCGCTGCGAGCACCTACCCACGCTCGCGAGCCTGCACGGCCGCGTCGACGTGCTCGAGTGGTGGCGTACTTGCCCTGCACTCGGCCCACGCGTGTACGACGCGGAGGCGGTCGACGGCGCGTGTCGCGCAGGGCACGTGCATGTCCTCGACTGGTGGGCATCTTCCGGCCTGAGGATAGAGTACTCGGACGCTGCGCTCGAGCATGCCAGTGCCCAGGGCCACATCGCCGTGCTCGACTGGTGGCAGCAGTCCGGACTACCGCTCAAGATCGGCCGCGTCGTCGACACCGCGTCGAGCGCAGGTCGCGTTGACGCGCTTGAATGGTGGCTCCACTCTGGCCTCGAGTTCAAATACGACAAGCTCGTTCTTGCCCACGCATCGACCGCTGGCCGCGTCGAAGTGCTGCGCTGGTGGGCTCGCTCTGGCCTCCAGATGCTCTTTGACCAAGACGCGCTTACCGGCGCGACGAAGCATAATCGCACTGAAGTTCTCGAGTGGTGGAATCAAAGTGGGTTACCGATCCAGTACCGCATATGCGACATAGAGGAGGCGCTCGAGGATGCTATCGGCCCTGGCGTTGAAGTGCGCCGTTGGTGGGCGACTAAAGGCGTCGACTTCAACGCAAATGACGCAGAGTGGATGAAGATGCAGCCTCTGAACCCCAGCCATCTACCCTAGGCCGACCCCCGGTCGTACGCATGCGGCCGGAACCGACGGCCGAGAATATACTCCGCTCGGCGGACTCAAGCAATTTGCCCGCCGATGCCAGAGACAATGAGAAATCCACAGAGTTTGAATTATGAGTTAAGACTTTCAATTCCAAGTTCAGCCTGAGCTTAGACCGATTCCGCTATATGATCCGGATACACAAACTGCTCATCCTATGGTGTAGTAAGTGTTGTTGCAATTCGTGGTATATTGACTATAAAGATATCTAAGAGGATACAATGGGTGCGGGGGCAGTACATAACGAGCACTATGTTGCATGAGACGGGAGGTGATGGCACACAAACCTCGCGACAGTGGCGGTGGTGCGCAAGCGACGACAGTGAACCCCAGTCAAGTGAACGTCAATGTGCGCAGGCCGTCGCTTGGGCGGCAGTGGAATGTATGGCGCGTTGGGCGCGCAATATTGGGCGCCTAGTGTCACGGGCATGGCGAATGGGAGCGCGGCGCGCCGTGCGGGGGCCCATGTCGACGGTGACTCCGGGTGAGGTGATGTGGGGGGAAGGAGAACGCGACACAAATAGTGCGCAAACAAACCTGCTGAGTGATGAAGCTCCGGAAGCGGACGTATGTCCTAAGGCCGCCAGGAGCGCCGAAGCGGCTTTCGCCGAGGCGTACGGTCGGGGGTCGGCCTGGGTTCGATACCCCAGCCCGAGCAGCTCGAGCATATAGGCGCCGTGTATCTCCCACATTCTACTTTTCTTTGGACATTCAGGCATTCGTTGTACAGAGACCTCATGTAAGCGTACTCCACTCATCTCACATCATGCATGCATCTTTCTGGATCCTGTTCGAGTGCAAAGCCGTTCATTGTGGCCGCAGAAGTGTCGTGTTTGAGCGCCGACCATCTTTTCTACGATTTTCGTCCTCATAAGCTGACGTCTGATACGTGTCTGTTTGTAATCCTAAGGGGGTATAATATCTGCACATCGGTGGCGATTCCTGAGCTGCATTCCCGCGTCGGCCGGCACCGCACCTTGAAGTCATCCGCCACAATGGCCTCCACGTCGTCGTCGACCACGAGCAGCAGCCTCCCACCATCGCTCCCTGGCTACGAGCTGCCGACCGCGCGGCTGCAACGTACGATGCGCGATGGGAGCAAGACGCCAATCGCGCTCGTCGCGTGCGGCTCGTTCTCGCCCATCACCTACCTGCATCTGCGCATGTTCGAGATGGCGGTCGACTACGTGCGGCAGAGCACCGAGTTCGAGGTCGTCGCCGGCTTCCTCTCGCCCGTGAGCGACGCGTACAAGAAGCCCGGCTTGCTCAGCGCCGCGCACCGGTCCGTTCCTGCCCTCGCGCGCGTCGCGTCCTCACCGCCGCCAGATTGCGCATGTGCGAGCTCGCCGTCGAGCACGACAGCGCGTGGCTCATGGTCGACCCGTGGGAGGCCCAGCAGCCCGAGTACCAGCGCACCGCCGTCGTTCTTGATCATTTCGAGCACGAGCTGAATGAGGTGCTCGGTGGCGTGCTCACTCCGGACGGTCAGCCGAAATTTACCGATTTTGTACTACCACAAGCAAGCAAGCTGAACTTCTCGCAGGCCAGCGCAAGCCCGTTCGCGTCCTGCTGCTCGCGGGCTCGGACATGATAGCTACCATGTCCGAGCCGGGCGTTTGGTCAGCCCAAGATGTGCGTCCGCTCATCCGTCTGACCATGGAGCGCCCAAAAACTCACACGGCATCATGCTTTGAACATTGCAGCTCGAGCACATCCTCGGACGTTACGGGACCTTCATCGTCGAGCGTGCAGGCTCGGATGTGGACACGGCGCTCGACAGCCTGCGACAGTGGCGCGACAACATCCACGTCATCCGCCAAACGATCCAGAACGACGTCTCGTCGACGAAGGTCCGGTTGTACCTGCGCCGCAACATGAGCGTGCGCTACCTCATCCCGTCGTCCGTCATCGAGTACATCAACCAGCACGGGCTCTACCTCGACGAGACCGACAAGGGCGCTGGCTCGTGGCTCTACAAGCAGCCTGACGCTGCGCCGTTACCTGCTGCAACTCAAGCCCCCGGCTCTCCTCCTGCATAACGCAGCATTGCAACAAATCAATGCATTGGACCGCAACGGCCTGAATATCCGGCTTTGCAAGACTAGATGTTGTTGTTATATCTCGCTCTGTATTCCCTCAACACGGACTCTCGTACGCTCCGCGTCCTCATCGTCGCTCATTTCTAGAAGCCCTTGCAGCAGCAAGAAACGCTTTCATGACCCATCCTTCAATCTTGGATTCTCTGCCTTTGGCGTCGTTCACTTTTTCTTTTTCCCTGCTCGTATAAAGGTGCCTCGCGGGTTTGAGCTCACACCCCGACGATGGCGTATCATCGAGCACATAGCGTATACAGCGTCGCAGGTCACTTGCTTGACCGCGCGCCTGCCAACTTCCGGGCCTCGTCCATGCATCGACACTCGTCGCACACCATTGCATCTGACGACTCTAGGCCTTTCCCATTTCATATTTGGATCGCTTGGCACATTTTTTGAGTTCACTGCAGGAGGAAGGAATGGATAGGCTCGATTGCCAGGGGTAGGTAGCATTACACGTGTACGCGCAAACGGTGGGGATACTGTATGTGGGTCTCGATATGTGTGTGGCGTGATAGACATGTCAGGGCACATTACTCGCGAGCAGTCTAAGCGGATATAGGCGACGCAAGCACGCTGGAGCTGCGGGCAAACTTTTCCTGCGCCGGGTCGATGATGAGGACGGGCTTGATCTCGAGGAACTTGACCTGGCGCGTCGGGCAGCTCCAGACGCACGACTGGCCCTTGCGCCATGCGCGGAGAGCGAGGATGGTGATCCAGAGACTCCAGGACCAAACTGTGAGCGGTTAAGGCGGGTGAGCGGAGAGTTGCCGGTGGCGCAACTTGAACTGTCAAACGTACGGAGAGCCCAAGACAGGAAGACGGCATCTTGCAGCGCGGTGTAGCGCGCTGCGACGTAGGGGTTGTCCTTGAACGATGAGAGAGAGTTGTCCTGTGTGCGTGCGTCGCATTAGTCTCAGGGTACATCACGCCGGACGCGGCGAACCTCGTCTTGTAGCAGGGATAACTTGATGGCGAGCGAGAGCCATGCACCGCCGAGCAAGACTGTGGCAAGATTAGACCGTCTCCTGACCTAGACGCAACCGAACACGCACAGGTCCAGAGCATCTCTAGCCAGACGAGGAAGGGCACGCAGGCCGGGCGTATGAGCTGGAGGAGGAAGCTGGAGGACGACGGTCAGCGGCGGCGAAGTGTGAGGTATAGGGGCTAGGGCGGGTACGCACACAGGCAGGAGGACAAGTAACGACGCGCTCGAGATGGCGAGGCCCATGAGCACATAGAGCGGCGGTGTGCCCAGAGCCTTCTGCGCAAGTTGCACCGATACGGTCAGGGCCACGCCCGAGAGTACCAGGAGCGCGGCTGCGGCAGTCCGGCGTGAGCTACACCTGTGGCGGCGAGGGAGACCGGACGGTGCTCACTGAGCGCCAGCAGTCGCAGGATGAGAGTGGCGTTTGCGGGCATCGTGAGTGCGGGACAAGACAGCGTCGAGAGCGAGAGACAAATCGAAAGGCAAGAGACAACTAGTGATAGGGGACCGTCTCCTGAACGTGAATGCTAGGTCGAGGAGTTCTTAGGCCGCTCCTGGCTGGCGGGCCAGTGCAAGAAGGGTATCGGTGATGGGACATGCTCAAGGCCCCGGGATCTTATACCAACACGCACGGGTGTCATGCCACCGGGTCCTGTGTCGCCAGGCACTGTTTCTGGCCGCTGAACTCACTTGCCACAACTATCACACGAGGGAAACATGTAAAAAACACGCTGTGTTCTTTCTCTGCTGTCGGTGCATGCATGCGTAGAGGTACAATGTGCGTGACGGCCCCTCCAAATTAATGCAACTCGTGCCATATGCCCTTCATTCGTTCAGTTACCGCCCTTCGCCTTCTTCCCGCCGAAGATCGACTCAATCACATTGGGACGCTTGCGGCGACCACCACGGCCACGTCCGCGGCCATTGCCATTGCCATTGCCATTGCCGGTGGTCGTGCCAGTGCCAGTGCCAGTGCCAGTGCCAGTGCCAGTCGCCGTGCCAGTGCCAGACGAGCCAGTCTCGCTGCCGGTACCGCCGCAAGAAACGGGCACGTTGAAATCGTCGACACCCGCACTGGCGTCCGGTCCAAGACCGCGATCAGCGAACGCTGCCCAGAGCGTGCACTCGTTGGCACCAGCGAAGCGGTTCTGGTCAGCCTGGAGAGTCGAATGTCAGCAAATCGAAGAAGCAAGGAAGCAGATCCGAGCTCACCTGGATCCATGCGAGTCGCGCATCGAGGAAGGTTGGGTTGCATGGCTGGATGGCGAGCGCGTCGATCATCAGGTGCAGCCATACCGCGTTGCCTCCTGTAGCAGCCGGGTTCGTCGGTGCATCGGCGGCGAACCCAAGTTTGTCAACGAGAGCAGCGTTAACGCCATGAAGAACGTTGGCCCAGATTTCTGCAACAAGACGTCAGTCACCAGTTACAGAACGCTGCTGGGATATGCTTACCGCCGATGTTGTGTTCTTCGTTCAGCTTCTGTGCGTCGCTGAAGAGAAGAGGGTTGACGGTCTTGTCCGTCGAATACGGGAAGTTACCTGCGCCGAAAGTTAAGTAAGAGCAGCGACTTGAAGGGCGGCGACTCACGAATGCCGCCGGGGGCGAGGAAGTCGGCAACGGTGAAGTCGACGATCTGGCCGGAGGTCTGCTCGGTCCATTCCGCGAAGGCATCGCTCCAGCCCTCGCCAAGGCCGACGCTCTCAAGGGTTTGCAGGCAGTCGGCGGTACCGCCGCCAGTCAGACGGTTGCTGAGACCGTGCGTGTACTCGTGTACAACAACGGAGTTGACCAGTGCGCCGTCCTTCTCCGGGTCGGTGCTGGTGAAGAGGAACATCTGCATCACGCCTGATTGACCGTCCTGGAGTCCTCTTAAGCATCGTCTCTATGACAAGAAGCACATGAATCCTTACCGGAGGAGTGGAGAACTGTGCGTTGTCGGTTCCGCTCGCATCCTGGACGCTGATGAGAACGAGGTCACCGTCGGCGCCTCCGTTCCCGAAGTTGTCAGCCTGGAAGTTGAACGCATCCTCCGTGAATCCGTAGCGGTACAATATGTCGTGCGCGGTGTTTGCGGCAAAGAAGGCGTTGGTACGCGACGCGTTCAGGTTGGCCCCGCGGTCAGGATCCTGGGCGAGGTTGATCTGGAAGTCGAACTCGCCCGGCGCCGACTCGAAGCCCACGCCGGTGTCCGGGTCATCCTTGAACGAGATGGCGTTGTTGCCGAAGGTCTGGCCAGTCTGCTGGCCATCAACGGTGTTCCAGCCCTGCGGAGAAGCCTCGAGATCTTCCGGGTCGGTCAACAGTTCGAAATCGTGGGACGGGTCCTGGCTGTTGATGGGAGAGACGCGGAACTGCCAAGGCAATTGTAAGTTCAAGGCAATATTGGACGATGCATGAGAATGTGCACACGTACAGCGAGGTTGGCGGTGTAGTCGACAAGGCCGTGCACCTCTCCCGTGGTCGCATCAACGAAGCTGCGCACGAGATGCCCGTTCTTGAGCGTAAGCTCGACAGACTGGGTGAGGGCGAGGGTGTTGTCCTCCAAAGCGTAGTACTTCAGCTCAACATCGGCGCCGGTGCTGGTCCCGTCAAGGAACTTCGCCGCAGCGCTGACGGCGGCGGCGGGCTTGAGCTTTGGCGTAGGAGCAGCAACGGACTTTGGCGTGACGAAGTTGTGCGAGTACGAGGCGACCTTGCCTTCCGAGTTCAACGCGACGTTCGCCACGGAGTTGGCAACGGGAAGTCCGTTCTGGCAGTTGTCATGTCAGCGACCGGGCTGCGATCACGCGACCGAGGGATCGAGATCACTCGATAGATGAAATTTTACGCACAACTTGCTGGAAGGCGTAGACGTGGGACGATGCGTTGCGCGCGAGCGTACTTCTCCACACGGCCTCGTCGCCGAGCTTCGAGGTAATGTAGGCCATGCCCGCCTCGCGCACGGTCGGAGTCTCCCCGCGCTTGGCAAGCGGGTGCTCGACGCCGCGCTTGTACACCTGTCACCACTCATCGTCAGCAATGCTGCCGCGTCGAAACAATCCATGGCACTCAGCCACACAAGACTCACCTCGAATGTGGACGAGGGGTGGTAGGCGCGAATGCTCACGCCGTTGGGTAACGAACGGATACGATGGGTATGGTGGGAGCCGGCATGGGCGTCACGAGCATGAAAGTGAGAGTGAGTGGGGGCCGCGGACGCGAGCGTGCAGAGAGCAGCGAGGAAAGCAAAAGAAGGCAGGAGCGTGACCATATCGGCTAGCGACTGGAAGGTGTGTGTAAAGGTGAGTAAAGTGGGAAGGGTGAAGGTGAAAGAATTCGAGAGGTGAGCTGAACTCGCAGCGTCGCAGCCTAACGGTGGGGAACCTCATCAGACCGGTGCTGGTCTTTATAGGGCTGGCGCGTGGTGACCGGAAACAACGGAAAGTCTTGGCATCCACAACCGCGGATATCCCGCGACGGCAGATCATCTCGGCCTCCCCACTCATCACAGGTCATCACGACACGACCTCAGCTTGCATGGGCTTGAGACCGTCATACACATAACGCGGGAATCTTACACTGGACAGCGTAAACGAGGTCCTGCAAAAGCTCTGCTTGGTGTGGCCGACAAGGTTCTGTCAAGCGCTTGCCCGAACACGTGGCTGAAGGACACATGTACAAAGGATTGGGCGCAAACATATTCGGAATCTGCGTGGTATCACTGTAACAAAACTGACGCAGAGACAGCGCACATCGCGAACATAACTTAAACTGAGGTGGTAAGTAGATACTGATTGGTCGCGGATTTAAGTTTCTCATGCAAGTACCCGCGCGGTTATTGACGTGTCACAAACGCGTCGGAAAAGGATTGACGTCGACGTGCATGCCCAAAGAGGCGTTCGTATCCCTTGCAGTTGCATCGACGTTCATTTTTTCCAGCGTTTATAGAGCGTACGGTCAGTCATGATCGAGACAGCCATCGCACTCGCTGTGGCTTGCGGGGAAATCTTGATGAATGAGCACGTGCGGTTCTTCCTCGCCGTTGCCGCTCACGTACGCGCCAACACTGACATTGGCAACCAGCACCTAGACCAAGGTCGAGGCCGGCAAGGTACTTACTTGCGCTCATATGTATATGCGAAGGAAGCGATGCAGACGTCGCCGTGTGGTGGATATTCCTTCTTTGCCAGCCGCGCAGTTTACACCTTACGACACAGCACCAGAACGAGGTTTACAGCTCCTGCTTCGGCTCTGCTTTCCGGTTCAGGATATCCAAGAGCTATATGCGACCCATGAGTCCCAGCATGTGCGGTCGGCAAGTCGGAAGGGACGCACTTCGACCTCGAAAATCAACGTTGCACCGCCAGGAATCTTGCCTCCCGCGCCGTTGGCGCCGTCTGCATGGTGTGTCAGTGTGGAAGGTAGCAACCACGGGCATTCGACGCACAGCCCAGGGAAGGAGGAATTTTCAGCTTGCGCTTCTCGCCGATGCACATGCTGTATGAAAAGTATGAGCGAACGATTTGCCTGTTGCGACGGTGTAACGCACTCGAGGAGGCCTTGGTCCCAGCCCTGCAAACGTAAGTACTTGGGTTGCGGTCACGAGACTCGACTTGCCTTGATCACTTGGCCAGCGCCGAGCGTGAAGTCGAACGGCCTACGCGCGAGTGCTCAGAACGGCCGCCGCAGCGCGTCGGGTGGCGCGACTTACGAGTTACGGTCCAACGACGAGTCGAACTTGCTGCCGTCCGCGGCGAGCGTGCCGGTGTAGTGCATGCTACAGTCGCTGCTTCAGCAAGATGCACAGGACCGTGTACGTGGCAGCGCACGAGAGCTTGTCGCCCTTCTGCGACTTGATGGGGCAGTCCGCGGGTTTGTGCTTGACGCCAACCTGCAACTTCTCGTCTGCGGCGACAAAGACGGCGAGGAGCGCGACGACGCCAAATACCAGGGAGCGGACCATTTCGAGGGAGAACGAGAGACGTGTCACGGTTCTTCCCGGCGCGTACGATTGCCAAGGGGCTGGCTGAATCGTTAGTCTTAAAAGTTCACGTGGATCACGAAAGTTATACACGAGACTGAGCTACGCATGGGGGCCTCCGGCTCCAGGTCCTCAACTCCATCATACTCAGTACTGGCCATGGCCCTATGTCAGGCGCACGCGACTTGGGACGAGACTTCAGGATGAGGTAAGCTACATAGAGACTGAATAGCGGTTCTTTGAGGATGAGAAGCGCAAGGGATTTCCAAATCAAAGCATGAATGCGATTGCGGTCGTATAACAGTAGGCGTCGTCTAAGCAGTACCCGTCCCTGGCAGCAGCGTGCATGCGAGCGAGCAATTCAGCCTCTCCCGCCGTTGTAGTCTGCGCCTCCGGCCTTCCGGAGTCGCTGGACGATGGTGGCCTCGTCGACATCGGCCGGGTCGCGTGCGTCGACGCTGATGCTGTGGTGGTGCAGAACACGCTTCACATCGCCGGCCTGGACGCTGACGCGAGCCTTGCGCATGACTGCCGTACCCTCACCGATCCAAACGATGAAGACGAATCTGCAGCAGATTGGTTCATGGAGCGCAGAGCCTAGGCTCGAATGTGTACGCACTTGGTCCGTGTGCTCTCTGAGTCGTTAGCATACTCCACGCGCACGTAAGCATATTGCGCTTGACTCGGGTCGAACTTGGTCGCGAGCTCGGTGAGGCCGCCGGTGCCGGTGGCGGTCAGGGCGACGTTGGACGAAGAGTTGGAGGCGTAGGAGAGCAGGAGCCAGTTGGTGTCTTCCTTGTCTGAGCGCACGGCGTCGTAGGCGGCGAGGATATCGGCAGAGTCAGCGCCAGACATGGCGACCGGAAATCGTGCTGGGAGAGGCTGTCGACGGTCGTGAAAGGCAACAGGCGCCGCGGCTACAACCGAGCGACGATCCTCTCTTACCCTCCGGCGTCTGCGTCGTGCACGCACCTGGACCTGCCTTCAGTCTGCTCTGAACTCCCTAATCGCAGTCTAATGTGTCGCCATATGTGTTGCCTCTGCGCAAACCGGCAGTCGGACAGGAGAGCCACATTCGCCTGCACCTCGCTTTCCCCGAAGTCTCGTCGTGCGAATCTTCTGCCGCGACATCGCCATGCGTGATCGTCAAGTTTGACTATGTACCCGCTAGGTTGTGGTAGCTTTCTCGGCCCTAATTGACCCTCGATGTCGCAACACGATCCGCATCTTGCGCCTGGATCTTGGTACGGCTGTCCTGTGCAAGCATTGGGCTCCTCGCGGACGCGTGAACATCGGAGGCTCGCCGCGACCGCGATTCCTTGCTCCACTTCAGACCATACAGTATCCGTTTGTCTGTGCTCAATCTACGTGTACGTACTGAGCGCTGTCGTATTTGCGGTGTGGCGATCCAGACAGGTTGGCAGCTGCGATAGCACGCCCTTCACCTCGCATTCTGCTGGAATTTTCGCACTCTCAGTTCCGGTCTCCTCGGCTGCCGACGGCGTCCTCCAGACGAAGGCGCATCTGTCAAGCAAACGAAGCCGATCAGGCAAGAGCCTGTCCGAACCCATGTGGTGTGCTGCTATTCTCTATGAACCCTACTGACACCGACATCTTATAAAAGGTCTCATTGGTCGCACTGCAAATTCGTCGCCCTTCGTCTGGATCACCGGTCATGAAGGCGTCGCTCTCCCTCCTCGCACTCTCCGCCGTCGCGGCCACTGCGGCCAAGGTCGACATCAAGAGCATCCCAAGGCTCGTGCGCCGCTGGTTCGATCGTCGCACACTCGTAACCCCTCAGCTCAGGAAGTCGACGTTCCCCATCATCCCGGGCTCGTTCATCGTCGAGCTTGCTCCGGGCAGCACCATAAATGGGACGAAGCGCTCCGCAGATGTCAGTACGCGTTGACACTGAGCGCGTTCTATTGCTGATTGCTGTCTGTATCAGCCTCATGCCGAGTTCTTTGAACACCTCGACCGCCGCGCTATTTCCTTCCAGACTCGCCACCAGTTCAACTCAAACCTCTTCACCGGCGTTTCCATATCACTCGCGGTACGTATTGCTGGTGTGCTCCGTTGTGCACGCGACCGTGGTCTCACGCAGCGCCCAGAATCCGAAGGTTCGGAGCCGTGCAGGCTGTACTGCAATTCGCGCCGTCTGATGCGCTCCTGCAGGACATCGAACAGCTTGGCTCGCTGAAGAACGTCAAGGCCGTCCGCCCTGTCGTGGTCTTCCCGCAACCACAGTACGCCTATGTGCACGGAGCGCGCACCGCGCACCCAACATTCGTCTAGGACTTTCGACCGACACATTCCATCCGGCCCTTCTGACCCACGAGTGCCCCCGGACAGCTTTTCGACCCATGTGATGTGAATTGTCTCCCCCCTCGATTCCACGCGCAATAGTCACTGACATCGGGATCGACGTTGACGTATAACAGGACTGGCGTCGACAAGCTGCATGCGCAGGGTATCACTGGCAAGGGTATCAAGATTGGCATCTTGGACACAGGCATGCCGCTTCCTTTTTCCCTGCCAGCAGGGTGGTCCTTCTTATCGCGAGACAGGTACCGACTACACAAATCCCGTCCTGGGAGGCGCATTTGGTCCGGGCCACAAAGTTGCCGGCAAGTTGCTTCCCCTTTCCGGATTTGTCTAATCTCGCTGATACCCCGCATCCAGGTGGAACTGGTGAGTTGATTCCGGATTGCTCGCCGTAAATCTCCCTCCCTAAACCCATGCACTCCAAAGATCTCGTTGGCGACGACTACACTGGCTTCAACGCCCCCGGTGAGTGCAGCCGATTGTGAGGCGAGGGACGGAGCGCGGAACTGATGCGTTTGCATCTGAAAAGTGCCGGACCCGGATCCACTTGATCAGGTTTGTGAACGACAGTTGCGCGATTGTCGCTTGCTGACGTTGTTATACAGTGCAACGGACATGTCAGTCAATCTCCCAAACAGAGTTGCGATCGCTCACCCGTCCAAGGGCACACACGTCGCGGGCATCATAGGTCTGTCGTCGGTCAACGTCTCACCGGAAATGCACGCCCTGACAGATTCATTGCGCGTGCACAGGTGCGGACCCCAAGAACGAGTTCAACATCTCGGGTGTCGCGTTCGACAGCACGATCTTCAGCTACCGTGTCTTCGGCTGTTCTGGCAGTGTAGGTCGCTATCAACAGTTCGGTCCTCTCCCTGGCTGATTCGTCGCAGGTTTCGGATGACGTTCTCACTGCGGCCTTGCTTCGTGGATTTGCCGATGGCATGGACATCCTGACCATGTCTCTGGGTGGCAGTGATGGCTGGACGGAGTCTACGACCTCTGTTCTCTCGTCTCGTCTGTCCGACGCCGGCCTCGTCGTCACTATCGCTGCCGGAAACGACGGTCAGTTCGGCGCCTTCTTCACCTCATCTCCAGGAAACGGTCTGGACGCGATCTCGGTTGCCTCTGTCGACAAGTGCGGCGCTACAACGCTTGGCCGAGTACGTTGGCTGATAGCGATTTAGTGTTGTCAGTGTCGTTCAGTCTGTCACGACAAACGTCGCGCACGATCCTATCGTATGTGCCGATACTTCTTGTCACGCGCGATGCATTCTGAGGTCGCCGTCAGCCGTATTTCTCCCTCTTCCCGTTGCCTGTAGGCGGTGCAGCTTTCCCCGTGTTCGCAACGTCGACGGATACCAGTACGCCTTCCTAACTTAAACTTCGCTCCACCTCGCTCTGAACCATATTCTAGCCGTTGTCGATGATGCGTGCAACCCCCTGCCTGCGAACACACCCGATCTGTCGAAGTTCGTCACCGTCGTCCGCCGCGGAACTTGCACCTTTGTGAGCGCATGTGTGACACTTGCGGAACAGCACGGCTCATCCAGACCTAGGTTCAGAAATTGACGAACATCGCTGCCAAGGGCGGTGACGTCGTACTAATCTACAAGTCTGTCTCTCCTAATCCCAGAATGCGTGTGCGGTCTGCTGATTCCGCGACGAAGCAATGGCGCGGAGTTTGCCGCCATTGACACTGGTAACTTCACACACGCCACACTCATTCAAGAAGCAGACGGGGATTTCGTAAGCCTCTACTGTTGTCGCTTCGCTCGGATTCTCATGCGGTATCAATAGCTTGTACAGCAGTTCGCGGCTGGTGCCAACATTACCGTCACTTTCCCTCAGACCGGTGGTGCAGTCAACCTCCCGAACACTGCTACAGGAGGACTTGTATCGAGGTGAGAAGATCCATCTGCTGAAATGTCCGGCTCTAAATGCTTGTACAGCTTCACGTCCTTCGGCCCCACAAACGACATGTTCTTCAAGCCTGCCGTAGCGGCTCCGGTGGGCGATCACCTCGATATGTACATGCATGAAGCTCACATTTGAACAGGGCGGAAACATTCTGAGCACATTCCCTGTTCCGCTTGGCTCGTTTGCGATCGAATCGGGAACATCGATGGCGACTCCCTTCACAGCGGGCAGTGCGGCGTTGATCCTTCAGGCCAAGGGCAAGGGCAGCGCACGCAGCATCCGGACCTTACTTCAGACAACTGCCAAGACTATTCCCAGCAGTCTTACCGACGCAGCTCCTCCGCAGACGCTTGCTCAGCAGGGTGCCGGTTTGATCAACGTGAACGATGCCATTCACTTTACCACGCTCGTTACCCCAGGCGAACTCCTCCTCAACGATACGGCGCACTTCAAGGGCCTCCACACCATCACTGTCAAGAACACGGCAAGAACTCGCCAGACCTTCAAGCTATCGCACGTTCCCGTCGGCACGATGATTTCGCTCATTCCCGGAACACCGTTCCCCGCGGACTTCCCGGTACCTCTCACGTCTGACGCTGCCAGTGTCCGCATCACCCCTTCGACGCTCACCTTGTCTCCGGGTGGAACTGGCATCGCCGTCGTCACCATCACGCCTCCGAAGGGTGTCGATGCCAGCACACTCCCGTATGTTCATGCATACTCGACTCAATAGTCTTACTCATTCCGCCCAAAGTGTCTTCTCCGGCTTCATCCAAGTCAAGTCTGCGACTGAAACGCTCAAAGTTTCGTACCTCGGTCTTGCCGCATCTCTTAAGAATGCGCAAGTCGTGGACAACACGGATGCCTTTTTCGGCCTCGTGACGCCTGTCCTTATCGACGGCGCTGGTAACGTCCTCACCGCCCCTCAGAACTTCACCTTTGTGAACGGTGATGCGGTGGGTAAAATGGGTTTTAGTGACTGTCAAGCTGACATTCACCCACAGCCTGCGCTCGTTTTCCGTCTCGCCATGGGCACGCCTGCCTTCAAGTTGGATCTCGTCTCGCCAAACGTTCAAGTGAAGACAGACCTGCGCAAGCGCGGCTTCTTCTCCTTCTGGTGGCCGGGCTTGAAGAAGCCCGCTGGTACCTTCGCGAAAGTTCCCACTCTTGGACCCCTCGCCGAGTTCGACTTCATCCCACGCGATAGCGACGATCCTGTGAGCCGAATTTCCCGTAGTATGATTCTTTCTAACCAATACGTCGACGAAGACCACCGGATTTTCTCAATTGCCCCTCGACGCAACTTTCGCGAATGGTACTACGATTCCGAACGGGACATACAAGGTTCTCATGCGCGTGCTCAAGATTACGGGCGACCCTTCCAACGAGGCTGACTACGAGGCCTTCCTTTCGCCCGCCTTTGGCGTTCAACAACCAGCCTAAGCGTTGCGTAAGAATGTAGAGGATCTGATGTCATATACGGCGTAAAATTATTCTATACTGTCGTCGCAACGCTACGCCTCGTGAAGTCCACGTGCGTATGCGTCCGATGGCATCTGTCAGACACCTTCGGACCGAAGTTTGTTCTGTCAAACGGCTCCGTCCGAGGCGAAGCTTCGTTCTGAATCTTCGAAATTATTGGCGACGGCATGAGGAGCAGGCAGCACGCCACGCTGCGCTTGGACGGCAAGGACATGCGCCGCGTTCTCGGCCTTAGAAAATCAGGCCACTCAAAAGGGGGACCCCCGGCCGGCCCCCCAAACACCGCCGGCAACAACCCAAAATAGGCCCCCGCCGTGCCGCCCGCCAAAACCAACCAAGAAAAGGGCCGGAACCGGAAACCAACCCCAACAAACCCCCCGGGAACAAAAACAAAAAAGGGCCCCAACAACGCAATCAACCTGGAACCCCGCCCAACGCAACCCCCCCTCCCCCCCCTCCCCCCGTTAAAAAACCCCCGCAAAAAACAAAAAAAAACGCCGCGGAAAACCCCCACCAACCCTCCCCTACTACCTTAACCCGGGGGCCTAAGGCCCTCCGTCAAAGGAACCGTCCGGGAAAACAACTCCAAGGGCCCCCAACCCCAAACCCCCAAAAAAACTCCTGTCGCTCATATGCGGCCAGGTTCTCGACCGCTATGTCGACCTTATGGCGGTCGGCGCAGGTACGTACCCCGCGACATTGGACCCATATTTTGTGCTGACCATTCACACCAGGCGCGTTTGGGCACGTCTGGTAAGCACACACTCGCTCTGGGAGACTCTAGCTGATACTTTGGCGCAGTTCTGCGATGGATCGACATACAAACACACCAGTAGCCATCAAGAAAATATCAGACGTGTTTAGTAACCAATACTCTAGCAAACGCGTGTACCGAGAACTAACTCTCCTCATGAACATGGCCCACGATAACGCGAGTATGCTCTACAAACCACCTTCACGCTGCTCACACCTTGCAGATTATACACCTTTATAATATCTTCATCTCGCCGTCGTCCGATCACATGTATGCGCCTGCCTCACGCATCTCCATCCTTCGCTCACGCACTTCCAAGCTATCTCGTCACGGAGCTTATGGGCACCGACCTCCAGCGATTGCTCGCTTCTCGTCGTCTCGACCGTCCTTACGTTAAATACTTCACGTATCAAATCCTGGTCAGTTTCACGACCTGATATAGGCCGTACTGCTAATGCCGCGTAGCGAGGTTTAAAGTACCTCCATTCGGCAGGGATCGTCCATCGAGACCTTGTATGTATTTTCTGTGGTCTCTTCCTCGAACTCCACCCTCACTCCACCAGAAACCCAGCAATGTTCTCATAAACCAGAATGGGTCCCTCAAAGTACGTTTTTTCATGTCCCTTGGACTCTGCTTACACGCGCAGCAGATTGGAGATTTTGGGCTTGCTCGAGCGGAGGGACCTCGTATGACTGGCTCCATATCGACACCGTATTATAGAGCACCGGAGATAATGCTCTCTGTCCCGCTTTATGCTACCTCCGTCGACATATGGAGCACAGGATGTGTCCTTGCCGAAATGCTGGAAGGACGACCGTTGTTTCCTGTCCAAAACAGTACGCCTATATCCCTCTCGTACACAGTGCCTCATCCATTCGTCTCAGGTTTCCAACAATTAGAAGCGATCATGACGCTCCTCGCTTGCACGCCCGAGGTGAGCACTTGTCTACTTTTGCGATCGTTCGGGTAACCTGGCTTGGCAGGACGTCATTGCGATGAATTGCAGTAAGTTTACCCCGATCCCAAAGGACGATTCGCTTGACTGACAACTCCCAGCACAAGATGTATGTCCACGGCCATGTTAGATATGTGTACTTGACAGTCAATCTGCACAGGTCATATCATTCGTTCGCAGTATGCCCATGCACGATGGCGAATCGTTTGAGTCTCGCTTTTCAACACAAGATACGGAAGGTACTTTGCTGCCACGCTTTCCACTTTTTGGTCGTCTGTATTCACGCAATTCAACAGCCCTCACTTTGCTCAAGTTTATGATCGTATTTCAGCCCGATCGCCGCATTAGTGCAGTCGACGCACTTACCCACACCTTCGTCGGCGACTACCACGACCCTCAGGACGAACCTGTCGCGCTGGAGCGTATAACACTCCAATACGACGACGACTCCTCGTTCCGTCCTCAAGAATGGAGGCATATAATCCTCGCCTCCGTCCAAGGTCAGTGTCTACCATAATTTCGATGTGCGCTGAGTTACTGACATTTGGCGCAGAGTTCCACCGCCGGCTCGCACAACAGGCGGTATAACATGGAAAATACACGTATCCACCTACCTTTGCACCCCCACCTCGACCCACGAGCCACACGTTCACGACCTCGGGCACATCTTGCATTCCCTTCAGCTATCGTCGCATATCATCAGCATCTATCAACCGCATTGTTTTCACTACACATCGAACCGACATCAGCATTGTATCTGTCCTTAGCCTAGTCGCATCTTCCGTTCATCTTCGGGCGAGGGTTCCCGTTGCACCACATACACGACCTTCGCGATGGGACGATCCATCGTCTGTACGTGTCAACCTTAGATCTTGACCGTTTGCTGAAGCAAAACGCAGGGAGTAACGGGCCTTATTGTAAAGGCGAGCGTAACATATACACGCAGCTTCACGCTCCCACCCGCGCATTGTGCGCACGTTAATTGCCGGCGTCGTTCGGAGTCATCACACACATATGCACTAAAACCTTGCGACGGTTGGGCCAGGCTGCGCCTGACCGGTCACTCCTTACGCATTCAGCGGACTTTTCCTCACGAACTTTTCACGCCTACGACACACGCCGGCTTCTTCCTTGCAACGCGCGAGCCCCTGGCTCAGGGCAATAATTCGTCTCATGTGTCGTAAAATCATGCATTCTCATGACCTGTAGCCGTATACACGTTCGAATACATGTTTCAGTGAGGTTCAAATAGCGCCAAGACATCTGCGAACTTGAAGAGGGTGCGCACATTGTCCGGCAGATAGACAGCAACACCTTCGCAGTGCGCGAGGCTGCGGGTTAACCTCTGAGTACTGCCGCTTCCCTGACCGATAACGCTGCCAATGTCATGTTGACAAGTAGGAGGTGTTAACATGTCAACTAGAAGCCCGCAAATCGTAAGGCGTCTCGAACTTCATTACTTCAAGGCGACATGCAAGCTTTGATTGCGACAAGCGACAAGTACACGTGGAGCAGACGTTACGGAAGACAGCAGACTACGACCAATTGAGACGTTTACAGATGGCGGGGTGAAACTCCTAGGTACGGGAGGGACGGATACTTCGTCTGATAGGAAGATGCGGGCGGTCATGCGAGCAGTAATGCGTATGATGGGTAGAAACACAAATGGGAAGAAGACGAGTGAAATCAGGGATAAAAACACAAAAATGGCAAGGCGCGGGACCCGTCGAGGTCGCGAGGACTACCTTTTGGAGTTTCTAGATATACGTGCAAGGGACAGATGAACGGCGAGACGATGCTGCTTTGATAATTGCGACGGATTGGATTGTTTGATGGATGACGGATGAAATCGAACAAAAACTTGCGTGGGTGAGATGACGAGGAAGAGACGAAATGGTGAATGAAGGTGATGAAGTCGATGAGGACTGTCGAGTTTCGAGGCGGCCTATTGCCCGGGTCCGAAGCCATAGTAAGCGCGCTGGAGACGACCCGTTGAGCGGACGACGCGTGGTGTTTCAAGGGCGACAGACCATCCGATCGAAAAGCCAGACTGTGCGGCTGCCGGTCTTGGAGCCACGGAGGGTGACGACATGTCGCTTGATCGCGTCGTAAAGCATTGTGCGTTGCTCCTTGTTAACCGAGGGGAGGATAGTGGCAATGAGCTGCGAACCCATCGGATTGAGCGCGAGGTCGACGACGATCGCACGTCTACCGCTGGATGCGTGGGTCAAATTTTCATTTCGGCAGAGAACGAGAAGAGCGCACGCTTTGGGAGTTTGGCACAGACGCTTGCAAACCTTGTCGAGGACGTCTGGTCCACCCTCCTTGAGAGCCTTCTGAATGGACTTGTGACCTTGTTCGTGCGTTGCATAGTCGAGAAAATTCTCAAGGATCTCGTCGAGCGCGAGCGAGCGATGCCGCGGCGAACCGTGCTCAAGAACTGCGGGCAATGTCAGGTAGAACGCAAGGAACGCGGTTGTCATGCACGTACGATGCTGAACACAGAACGAGCCCCATTGGTTCTTGACGACGTCTCCGAATGAAGCGATGAGTTCGGTGATGATATCCTCCTTCGCAGACTCCTCAACGTTCTCGAAGATGGACTGCACGACGAGAGAACCGGTTTCGTGGCACGCAAGCGATGCCCACTTGCCGCGGAGAGCGTTGTTGAAACTGTTCCCGGGTAAGAAATGGAATCATCAACACGGGGAGCGCTTACTAGGCAAAGATTGGCGGGGCAGGCTCGGACCAAGTGAGCTCCATGATCTTGGAGAAGACGTGAGATGCGTGCTTGTTGATTAATGTTGTAGCGGGATCTTTAAGGAGTAGCTCGGACACGATTAGAAGCTGTAGAGTGTCAGGAACACGCCTGAAAATAACAAGGTTGAGGACATGCCCTCGTTTCGTCGTCGCAATCTAGCGCCTTCTGCAGTACATGCGTCCCGTAACAATTGCAGGCTAACTCGACGACCCTTCCCCTGGAAGATGTGTAAGTCAGGATATCAAACCACTCGCCGACAGGGACGGCGACAAACCTCATGCAGGCGACGAGCTTGCGACGCTCCTCGACATCATGCGGGCTCTCGAGGCAGCGCTGGACGGCCCAGTTTCCAAAGCGGTTCGTCTGTGATGGATAGTGAGTTCAGGATTCGCAATCCGGTCCTGTCACATACCATCATCTCAAACCCCTTGCCCGCAATCGCGTCGACAATGCGCATCTTGTCCAGCCCATCCGCGACCTTGAGCTTCTGCTGAAGGAAGATCGACGCTTGCTGGTCTGACGACTTGATAATACGATGAACGAAGAGGTCGTACGGAGGGTGAGCCGAGGGCTGCAGGAGGCGGAGAAAGTTGATCGGCTGCAGGTATGCGCATGAGGGATGATTGCTGCAGGCACGGGAGAAAGACGCACCTCGTTCAGGCCCAGGGGAGGCTGCGCGACCGGTGTTGCCATGCGCCTAATGAGCTGTGGCTGTCCATTGCCCAAAGCGAAAGAGTTGATGAGCGGGGGCGATTGAGGCAGGGACTGGTGCAAGGGGTGCTGTGGATGAGCGAGAGGTTGCATGTCCGACGGGCGAATCCAGTCGGCACCAGGCGCAGCGGCGTTGGGCATGGAGACATGGCGATGCGGGAGCCTGGAGAAGTCGAGCGGGTGGTGACGGCCCATAGACTGTGGTGGAGGCGGAGAGATCGGAATGCTGAACGGGTTGAAACTCTGGATCGGGGCTACTGACGAAAGCGACTTGGAGCGCGCCGCGCGAGCAAGGGCGTCGGCTTCACTGTTGGTACTCTTGGGCGGCGTGAGCTGAGGAGCAAAGAGAGGCTGGTTATCGTAGGTGGAAGCATAAGAGACGGGCGGGAATGGAAAGTAGTCGATGGCGTTAGGCGACATGAGCGGCGAGAGATTATCGGGCGTTGCGAGTGCTGAAGGAGACGACGTAGACGAGGCTGAAAGCGGACCAGGCGACCCGCGGCGCGTGATGGAATGTGACGGGGTTGCGGCCGGCGTCGGCTCGGGCGAGTCGAGGTGCAGACTCCTGAGCAGCTGCTCCACGACGGCCAGTTGCTGCACGCGACGGATGAGCCAGGATGTTCGAAGATATCGGTCTCAAAAACGTACAGAGCGTTCCGCGACGGCCCTGGACCTTCCCTCGCCGATGGCACCTGGAGGCGAGCGCGTCTTGTCGTCGAGGCCGCCCTGGTAGTCGTCGTAGATTTTGAGCGGGAAACGAGGCACTGGGGCGCGGAGGGGGGTCTGCAGCGGCGGTTGGGGCTTGTAGACGTGCTGCTGGGCGTCGGGCCACTGGTAGGTTGGCGACGAGAGCGGCTGGGGTGCCCAGATGGAGGCCATGTTCCTCGACGAGCTGGAGCTTGAGGCCAGGTTGGGCGTATGCGGCTCCTGGGGCGACACGGGGGATGTGAGGCCGGGCTCAAAGAGCGGAATATAAGGCATAGAACGGGGTAAGGTAAAAGTCTAAGAGTAAGGAGCGGAAGACGACGCTCCCGGCCGACTCCTTAAATTCCTCGGCGGACACGTCCCGGCCTTTCAACGTGTTATTTCCGCCGCCCGGTCCGTGTGAAGGAGTGAAAGTAAAGTATCGTAATCAATCTCGTACACTAGAGCACTTTAATGCTGCTGTGCGTGTGTTGAAACACAGGGCGAGAAGCCGTTGAGGCCTCTTTCTGTTTCGGGTCTCTTTCCTTTCTCGGAAATCTACCCCTATCCCAATGCGCTTATCACGCTCCCCAACTTCGTCACCATCTCCTCCCATTCCGCCTCGGCATCCGACAGCGTCGTGATGGCACCCCCGGCACCGATGCCCCACACTTCCTCGTCGCATACCGCGTCCGCGCCGCCGCGGGCCTCGTTGAAACAGCTCCGGATAACGACAGACCAGTCGCCGCCGCCGCCTGCACACCAGTACCCACACACGCCCGAGTAGATACCGCGCGGCTCGTTCTCCAGGCCCTGCAGCAGCTCAACGCTCCGCTTCTTCGGCGCCCCTACCATGCTCCCGGGAGGAAACGCAGTTTGGAGTACACCGAAGCCAGCGCCAGGTCGCACGCGGCCCTCGATGACGCTGACGAGCTGCCAGACGGTCCTGTACTCCTCGATACCCATCAACTGCGTCACGCGAACGCCGTCGCCCGCCAGAGCGTGCAGGTCGTGTCGAATGAGATCCACGATCATCAGGTTCTCCGCTGCCTCCTTCGGCGTGCGCAGGATCTCTTCCGCCTTCTCCCGCGTCATACCAGCGCCCTTTTTGACTGTCCCTTTAATCGGGCGCAACTCGCAGCGGCCGCTGCGATCCCACGAGAGGAAGCGCTCGGGCGAAGAACCGACCAGAGTCGTGCCACCAAGGCGCATATATGCTGCATATGGCGCGGGATTGCGAGCGCGAAGGCGCTGGTAGAGGTCCCAGCTACGCAGATGTCGCGGTAACGGCTCTGGATGTGAGACGCGCAGTCGAGTTTGTGTGGTGAGGCAAAGCTCGTACGACTGGCCCTCGGCGAGGTAGTCCTGCGCCTGGCGGATGCGATCCAGGTACGTGCGCTTGTCCGGGAGCTCGAGAACGCCTTTCAGCATCGGGAGGGCCGGCTCTGGCGCAGGTTGGTGACTCAGCGCGTGCCGTATGTGTGCGAGCCAGTCATGGTCCTGAGTGCGGATGGACTGCACAAAGACGTGACCGGTGTGTGAATCCAGGACGATGCTGCGCTCGGCGAACAAGAGGTTGACGTCTGGGCTACGAGCGTGATCGAGTAACGGGAGGACATCTAGAGACTGTACGCCGGTTTCATACGAGAAGTAACCAACGAGACCACCCCAGAAGGGAAGTTGCTCCAAGCCGCCCGACGCGACGCGGACGCGCATGAAGTCTGCGAGCCAGTCCCACACAGTCGTGGTACCGAGCTGGTCCTTGCGGGATGCTCCACCCACATGTATGGTCACAAAATCGTCCGATATGTAGTGCGTGATTCGTAAAGTCTGTGGCGACGTGCATGCGACGATGCTGTATCGACCAGGATGTGCTGCCGAGTCGAGGAGGATAAAGTCGCCGGGATTAGATGCACCGACCAGCGCGCATATCTGCGGCACAGAAAGATGCAGGCCTTCCACAACTTCGGTCTGCACCTGGAGTGTCGGATGATGCGGCGCATAGGTGGTTTGCGACGGTAAAGGGTAGCTATCCAGGATCTCCGGCATCCACGCCGGAGGTCGCGCAACCCGGCGCCGTGGATGCTTCATCGTCCACTCGCGTGCGAGCTTGCCGAAGTTGTGCACTACTTGCGCTGCGTCGACGCTTGTACAGACCGACTCCGGATGGTACTGAACAGCCCAGAACGGCTTCGTCGGGTGTCTTGCGCCCATGAGCACTTCGCCGTCGGCCTCGTCGTGCACCCACGCGAGCGGGCGCAGCGAGCCGGGCGTGACACGTAAAGAGTGATAGCGTACGGCGAGGGCACCGTCGCAAACGTCTGCAAAGAGGTCCGTGCGACAGTGCGTGATTGGCGCGATGCGGCCGTGCTGGGGTGCTCGGAGGCGCGAAAGCGAGCCACCGAACGCCAGGGCCAGACTTTGGAGACCGAGACAAACGCCCAAGACGGGTAGCAGAAGACTGTCTTGCAGCGCCCAGAGGTGAGGAACGACGCCGATGTCTTCCGCTTGCTCAGGCGAGCCGGGGCCGGGTCCTACGACGACAGCATCGAAGAATGGCAGCAGCTGGTGCAGGCGATGGACGTCCAGAGCGTCGTTCTTGACGACCCATACAGCGCAGCCTGGAATGGAGGTTCGCACGAGCTGTGCGAGGCTGCAGGGGCCGGGTCAGCGCGGTTAGACTCGTAAGCGGGCGACGACGCACTTGCAGGTGAACGAGTCATACGCGTCTATGAGCAAGACCCGCCAGTCGCTCTGGGCGCCGTCGCGGCCCATTATGGTATGTACTAGTGTGGAGGAGGACGAGAAAATATTCAGATCGCCAAGGACATGGCTTCAAGTCGCGTTATCGGATCTTGTACTCAGCTACGTAGCGATTTCGGCGAAGACCCGTTTGCCTTTTGACTCTGTGTGTCATGGGGGACTGTGACGCTACTCCCTATTTTTTCCCACTGGGTTTTTGGGTTTTACCTGAGCTGCCTGCCTGATTTCATTCCGGGGCCAGTGACCGAGCTCTCTGCAGTACACTGTGAGGTATGGCGACCAGTTGTAACACGGAAGCATCTACCGCGCAGAAAGGTTGTTGCATTGGGTGGGAGGGTTGGTTTCCGGATAATATATGTATTGTCTCGTCGTGTACGCCGAGGCATCATGTATTACTCCGAAGCGGAGGCAGTCTTTGTAGGCCCGTCAGCTCCGAATCTACCTACCTACCTACCCTGACAGTGGCACCGAACTCTGACCTCCAGATCTCCAGCTGCAGAGCAGACCAACTGGATGGCATAGAAGTTTCTCGGTCGATCACGCACTGTCCGAGTATGGTTCATAAATGGTACATTTATTCCGGATGGCTTGAGACACAAAATAGGGACTCGAGAACAGTTTCATACCTCTGGAGACACAATATTTGGCACCCTAGGGACCCCAGAGGACCCTTTAGTGTGTTGTCTCGCGTATTTTACCTACTCAGAATCGCTCTCTCGTCATGGCGAGCGCGTCGGCGGCACGTTCCGATAGTGACTCGGCTTTGTCGGCCATCACCTCCGTCGCACCTTCTGGGCCGAGTTCTCCACACACCCGTTGCTACTCAGAAAGGGAAACAAGTAGACGACATAGAGTGCACTATATCTCTTTTACTTAGAATCCTGCCATAGCGGAATGCCTGTCCAAAGGCTCTTTATATATTGGACGACTTTCACCTCATTCCGCCTACGGCTTTACTGGTATCGAAGGAAAATTGAAACTACATGCTCTGAAATGTCTAGAATTGGAGTGTAAGCTGAACTGAGCCGCTGAGCTATCCGTGGCGGAGGCGATGGCCGAAAACCCCGAGTCACTATCGGAACGTGCCGCCGACCCGCTCGCCATGACGAGAGAGCGATTCTGAGTAGGTAAAATACCCAAGACAACACACCAAAGGGTCCTCTTGGGTCCCTAGGGTGCCATATATTGTGTCTCCAGAGGTATGAAACTGTTCTCAAGTCCGTATTTTGTGTCGCAAGCTATCGGGAATAAATGTACCATTTATGAACCATATCCGAGCTGAGGACCGCTGTTCGATCCCTACGGGCTCAGCTTTGTGGCTCGCGTCGTGCGCACGCCCTGTTCGTGTTCAGCATCCCATCTCGTGCTGGTGGATCGGCGTTTTCATGTCAGCGCTGCTGTGCTCCTCTTCGCGATCTTCGTTACTGCTCCGCCTTAGATGCACTCGAGCAGCTGAAGCGGTGCACGTGCTGGATCCTCAGCAGGCTTTGCGCAAATATTCAAGCTTCCGGAGGCATGAAGTTGTACTTTATACTGGGAACGCCGTCACTTCTCAAGTGTATAAGGTGATCTATGGGCCATCCGGTTCGCGCCTTATTGCGTTGGAGGTGCACTGGTTGTCGACCTCCGAGTCCGTAGCTTGTCCCCTTTCCTTTTCGACGCACGCTACCGTTTGAGGGTTGTTTCTTCGTCCCTGATGTGCAGTGTTACTGCTGAAAGGATCGTCGATGCTCTGGTACGTTCAACAACGCGTCCACGCCCTACACCGCACCTTTGATGAGGAACCTGCAGTTTTGTTCACCCCGTTTGATGATTTCGACTGTAACACCTTCATGCGGTCCTTCGTATCATTTCATGGACCTGTCCAACACCGCCGTTACACCGGTGCCGTTGGCGTTTATCGACCTGGGCCACTGTATGTTGTCCCATTCTCTCTTCAATAAATCGTCCTCTGACTGATTCACGCCACGGCCTTTCCAGCCCTTAACTCTCGCGCTCAAGCTGTGGTCGACACGAGCTCGCCTTATGAATGGCGATGACTGAGACCGAGAAGAGAAGAGATCGTCGGCAGCTTGGACGCCATCCCCTCCCGCGAGCTTCCCTTCAGACCCTCTCCGCTGATGGTATCACTGCGCTCGACGATAACTTACAAGCTGCAGTCCAGCCTCGCGATCGACGCTGCAGTGTATGACACAGAGCGTGTTCTGTGACAACATTTTGTACGAAGAGTAGAGGCGCGTGTGGCTAGGCCTATTTAGAGTCTATACACTGGAGTAGCAGCAACAATCATCCATTCATACTCAAGTTCCCACGGGTCGAGAAGGGCCTCCGGCCAATCTAGTTTGCGGAGTAGCGTCTTTACTGGCTTGACCCCGCTTATCCCCCCCTGACTGTTCTCGAGCTTAATGGCACGCGACACCGACTCCTGTAACGTTTACGCCCCGCATCTCTCTCTCTCCTCCTCATTTCCTCCATGCTCGTCGTCATCATTCTCGTCGCTAGCCAGCTCGCTGCCCGTTTGCGCGGTCAGAGCGCCTGTGCAACGGCGCACTGTGTAACGGTCGACGCTCGCGGCGCCGTGTATTCCCCTCCCTCATCGTGCTACGGACGATGCGACAACGACGACGAGCTGGAGACGATGTTTGATATCGAGGACGAGGACGAGCACCCACGCGACGACGCATATGCGCAGCCTCGACCTTGGCTGCTCGAAGAGATTGCAAGCACCATCTCGTGGACCGTACCCTCAATCCTGAAAACGTATCATCCAAGCCTGTCGTACGGCTGGCTCGACGCAGGCATGACTAGATGGTCCCTCCTTTCGACGATGGACAAGCTGTCCACAGCCAGCTGATCCTCGTCCGACTTCGGTGAGCTTACCCGACTGTGAACGTCGACCACTGTAGGCTGACACTCGTCCCTGTAAAGTCGCGCACACCGCGCACTGTGATTATTCTATACTATGGTGTATCCTTCTGTTTTACGGGCTGGTGGTATCAGGGTTTCTTGCACCGGATCTGCAGGCACGCAACGTCGATCCTGGCGGGTCCGAGGATTTGCTTCAGCGAGTGTGTGTACGCGAAACTAGTGCAGAGCGTGTATAGGAAACGTCTGCAGCTGCTTGTTGGTGTTAGAGCCGTCACCGCAGAGCAGGGGTTGTTGATAGAGATTTTCTACGCTGAGCGTCCGCCAAGCCTCGGAGTTGTGAGGGCGAGATTGCCGAGGTGCTGCCGGCTTGGGCCGCTTCGCTCATCTCAAGTGTCCCACGATGACCGAGGCTGCCGACCGTCCTCCAGCCCACCCGCCGAGCCAGCTCGGCCAGTACATCGTTATCGGCGACATTGCAGAGGGCACGTTCGGCACCGTCAAGAGTGAGTCCCGCGCCCGCGAGCCCGTTCTCGGCGCTGACGGGCGGCGCAGTGGGAAAGCATGTCATTACCGGCCACCGCGTCGCGATGAAGTACATATCCAAGAAGATGATCAACGCGACGAAAACGAAGACCCGCGTCCAGCGCGAGGTCGACTACATGCGCATGCTCAGGCATCCCCACATCATCAAGCTGTAATGCCCAGTTCCGTCTGCTATCGCCCGCCGCTGACCCCCGCGCCCGCCAGGTACGAGGTCATCAACACCACCACAGACATCATCATCGTGCTCGAATACGTCGCCGGCGAGCTCTTCAACTACATCGTCGCAAACGGCAGGATGAAGGAGGACAAAGCCCGCCGCTTCTTCCAGCAGCTCATCTCCGGCATAGACTACAGCCATAGGCTCAAGGTCGTACATAGAGACCTCAAGCCGGAGAACGTCCTCCTGGATGACGACCTGAACGTGCGTCGTCGCCCGTGCAACCGTCGCCTTGCCTATGCTCACCGTCTTGCAGGTCAAAATTGCCGACTTCGGCCTGTCAAACCGCATGATAGACGGCGAGTTCTTCAAGACCAGCTGCGGCAGTCCGAACTACGCCGCTCCAGAGGTCATTCGCGGCACCCTTTATGAAGGTCCTGAAATCGACGTCTGGAGCTGCGGCGTCGTCTTGTTCGTCATGTTATGTGGAAGGCTACCCTTCGAGGACGACAACATCAACAACCTCTTCAATAAAATAACAAGTAAGCCCGTATTCATGTAATGCGCGAGCCACTTGCTCACTTACCCACGTACAGGCGGACAGTTCACGGTTCCTATGCACGTATCATCAGAAGCCAAGTTTCTGCTTCACGGCATGCTCAACACCGACCCTCTGAAACGCCTCACGATACCGGACATCCTGCGCTCGCCATGGTTCACGAAGGATCTTCCAGGGTATCTTATGCCCCTCCCTCCGCCGCCCGGACCCCTTCTGGGCACGCTGTCTTCTCTCGTGGAGCCGAAGAAGCCACCATTCGAAATTATTCCCGGCCTCGGCCGCGTCGAGGACTCAGTCATAGATGGTCTGGTTGAGCGGTTGCAGGGCGTCGACCGGGCGGAGGTCTTGGAGGCATTGCGGCGAGAGGACGGCCCGACAGGCAATGCGGTCAAGGTCGCCTACGCGTTGTTGCGCGACATGAACCGTAAGGGCCACGACGGTAGGCATCGTCGCCGCATGCATCTACTCTGGACCTAACCATTACCTAGTCGCAGAATTCGAGGAAAGAGAACGGGAAGCCTACCTTGTCGCTATGGATGTACGTTGCCCGCCCTTCCGCTTTTCGACAGTTCACATTGCCATCCAGCCGAAACACAATCTATCGCCTGTGCTTTCGCCTGGGGGCGATCCATCTGTAAACCCGTTCGACAACGAATTCGGCGCGGAAGACGATTTTTCTGCTGGCGATGACGAGTTCGGTGACGATCTCGAGACTGTGCACGAAGAGCCGGAACATCACATAGCCGTTCTGCATTCGTCGCTACCGCAAAACTTTGAAGAAGCGGCGCCGCCAAAGTACCCGCGTTCCTCGCGGGGCGTCAACAGGCGACCGCATCGTCCGCGCTGGCACTTTGGCATCCGGAGCCGCTCACCACCGATGGAAGTTATGCTCGAGATCTACCGCGTTCTCAAGCTTCACGGGGCAGAGTGGCGGGAGAAGCGCGTACTCGGCGGTCTCGGAGGCGTACCCGACCCCGAGTACATTCGTCGAGCACGGGAGGAAGCGAATCCTGACATATCCTTCGACGATGGTTACGTGGATCTCAAGGCAGCGACGTCGGTCTACCTCATCGAGACCCGAACACGAGTCGAAGACGTGGTTGTGCGTCTTGCGATCCTCCCGCCCGTGTTTTCTATATCTGACCGTAAACCGCGCAGGTCCTCATGAACATTCAATTGTACATGCTCGACGAGTCGAACTACCTCGTCGACTTCCAACATAAGGGCTACTACCAAGCCGCTCCGAAAGGTCCAACATTCGACATGGCAAGACCGGGTGCCATCGACTACCTCGAGCCCACGCCCGTGCCCCAGAATGAGCACACAGTCACTTCGCCCTTCCTCTTCATGGACGTTGCTTGCAAGTTAATTGTCGAGCTCGCAGGCGGCTCTCCGCCTTGATCGTTATGCATCGCTTCACGCTACACAGTGGCTGTCCCGCTCTTTTTGCTTTTATGTACGCTGCTATCTGTATTGTTGCATAGATCTGTCTCGCACCTTGTCACCGTCTCGCGCATGTAGAAATCCCACCACGTGTTGTATTTGATCTGGACGAAACGTGTTCAGCACGCCGGAGTCGGAGCCGGAGAACCGCGAGTCCCTTCTTGAGCGCAGACGGTCATCTCGTCCGACTGCGACAACCTTTCGCGCCCGTAACCTCGCCAGCGTTTTATGCATCAGCCCCGCAACAAGTCTCCCAGATCGTTGCCAGTTACCAAATACAACCTCGCTCCCAAATCCACCGACGACAACTCCCAGCATGGACCCGACTCGTACATCCTCGCTATCCCTGCAGAGGCTCTGGGCCATATCACTGCATATCTCGAGCCGCCGGCATTGCTCGCGCTTGCGCAGGTCAACCGACAGCTGCTTGATCACGTAGCGAGCGACACCGTCTGGTTGCGCGCGTTCCTCGTATTCTTCCTCGACATCGGCCCCGAGATCGCGGTCGATAGTCTTTTGCAGAGCATCCCGAGGCTCAAGCTTACCTGGCGTGACGAGTACATCGCTCGCTTCAAGCTTGTACGGTGCGTCGTCGTCAACCCGGCCATAGCTGTGCGAATGCGCACTGACTCAACGCTCAGGCGCTGGCAGCGCTCCCGGGCTCCGACAGTCACGCATGCTCCCCAGTGGGCACCGATTACGATGATTCATCTTATGGTCGACGGCGCCGCCCTGCTTTCTGCGTCCGCTCTCCAAGGTGTCATATCTCGCAGTCATATTCTCACCGGCAAGAAGTTCAAGGTCGGTGGATCTAAGCAATGTGCGCAGTTGGTATAGCTGAACTGTTTGAAGGGATTCATCAACCCGTACGGTCAACTCGTGCAACGGCCAACGGGCGACCATCCGCTGCCCTCCGTTGTCGAGCTAACCTCCGATGGCGGGACTGGCAAGACCGCTTGGGGCTTCTTCAGCGGCGACGTCGCATTCACGCGCATGCCTCACGTTATGGACCTCGGTGCCCCTCGTCATTCGATGTGCCGTCCTGAAGACGCGCATGCCGGTGCCGTCAGCTGCTTGCAGTTCTCGCCAGGCGGACATCTGCTGGCCAGTGCCGCAGCAGACGGCACTGTGAAGCTCTGGGGAACTCGCCATCTTCGATGCCTCTGGACGTACACGCCCACTACGGCGCTCGATGAACGGGATGCTTGCGTCCGACTCGTGCTTCATGTGCCTTCTGGCACAATTACTGCTGCAATGCAGAGCGGGCAAATTGTTATCTGGACCGGTTTCGAGATTGATCCTACGGGCGAAACCTGCGGATCGGAGAACGTCAGAATGACTGCGATTCCGTCACCGCCTGCCCTCGATGCCGACGTCGCGCAGTTCACAAAGCGCAATGTAACTGCCCTCCTACTCGATCCTACTTCAGCACCAACTCCCGCACTGGCTGTGCTGTACGAGGGAGAATCATGCGTTCGTAGAATTGCTGTTGCGGGAGATGATCTTGCAGTACACGACATCGCAACCTCCGCTGTGAACTCGCAGGGACTGTTGACGTGCTTGCGAGCGTCATCGTCGTCGACCTCGAGGCCGTTCTTTCTCGTCAGCGGTGACAAGGCTGGATGGCTGCAGACTTGGGACTGGCCGAATCTCCAGAGTCTGAGGTCTTGGTCTGCTCATGAGGACGGATCGATTACTGCATTGGAGGTGACGGACAACGTCATTGCAAGTGGAAGGTATGGTCACACTCCATCGCGCGACGTTGATCACTGACGCCTGCCTCCAGCTCCGGCGGATCCATCTTCGTTTGGGATGCACTCAATTTCCAGCTGTTGCGATCCTTCACCACGCCCGTTCCGAGGAACCTTGCCCAGGTCGGGGGCACCGACGTTGCGCATCTCATCGTCTCCGACTCTCATGTCGTTGGCTCCGTTGGAAACCGAGTTGTTGCCTGGCGCGTCGACCGCCGGATTCCTCTTGGTTTGGCCGCCAAGGGCAAGAACAAGGGCGGGGGAACTGCGCGTTACATATCACCCAAGTGGCAAGGTGTGCATGCTCAGTAGACTGATATGCGTTAACTTACGCGCGTAGGTCAAATCGAAATGAAGAAAGCCATTGCGGAATCCTTCGACGTGATCGACACGGAGCAGGCGAGCAGTAGCGCCAGGGCTGCCTATGGTGGGCGTGCGCGCGAGCAGCGCACTGCTTTGGATGAACTGGGGCTCGAGGAGAACGAGGCTCTGGAGTACGTCCTGATGCTCAGCCGAGACGAAGAGGAGCGGCGCCAGCGTCAGCTGCTCGGGAGCTCCTTGGAGTCAACATCGTCCATCGCCTCCGGAACTTCAGAGCCCTTGAGCGACCGCTCGGGAGACTTTAGTCGCGTCGACAGTGATACAAGCATCAGCCCTCGCGGCTCAGTCCATGAAGAAGATCTTGGTCAAGACGAGATCTTTTCGATGACGCCCATACCGACGCCGCCGTCCTCTCCTCCGTTGACGGCATGGTCTTCTCGCCGATCATCTAATGCCAGCTCGGCGCAACCTCGCGCAATGCCGACCAACTCGAACCGCAAGGTTCAGGTGACGCCGCCTTTCAGGCCTGAAGCAGTCGAGGCTGGCACCAGCCCCTCCGCATTCTCGTTGGACGGCGCGATTCCCGTTCCTCGCAAGAGCGACCGCCGTGACTCGGATTTCCCTTCCATATCTGCATCGCCCTCTCCAAGCAACCGATGGGCAGGCAGTCTCCCGAAGTCCGAGTTGATCAGGGCGTCTCCTCGCCAGCAATCGTCATCCCCAGCTCTGAACCAGGTCGGCGCAGGCGTATCGAACTCCAAACCGTCCAGCGCGTCTGGTTCGCCACCGAAGTCGGGCAGAGCTTGGAGCTCGGTCGTTCGCGCTTCGGGGGTAACAGTGGAGAGTGCGACGCCTGCCCGCTCCGGCCGAGTTGCGACGCAGCGTCCGTCCATGGTACCACAGAACGCAGACGATGAAGAGGAGATGCTTCGCCTTGCCCTCGAGGCTAGTCTGTCCGAGATATAGAGAATGTGTTTCAGAATATGCACAGCAACATGCCCTGAATATATTATGCATCTCCCTCCTCGCAGCATACTCTGTGTTGAGCAGGATGGTCAATTGTGAATACTGCAAGTGGACGACAATCGTTCGTACAGGTCCGAATCAGACGCGCAGCACTGTGCTGCGCAACGCGTGGGCGTCTCTCAGTCTGCGGTTGGATACATTTGCTTTCCTCTTGCTCTTGCTTTTCATGTTCGCGCTGAGGACATTCGCTATCGTCGCTGCCGCGACCGCGGTGCTCGCTCAGGATGCACAAATTCCTCTCACAGGATGGAAGAGCGCCGTCAATGTTCACGCGCTGTCGGACGCGCAGCGGGAGTCTCTCATGCTCGAGCTCTGGGCATCCATGGACGTTGTCGACCTCATGCGCGTGACTGGCAACGACTACGGCCTGGACGAGCTTCGGCTTGTTCATGTATTTGACGAGGAGAAGCCACGCTTTATGACTGAGGGCGACAAGCTGCGCCTCAAGCGTGCTGGTCGCGACTTCATGGACATCACAGATCAGCCCAACCTCGGCTCTTACAACGCACAACGTCAGTCTATGCTCTACACCGAGCAGTCTCTCCTTCCCGCGCTTCCTGCCTCGCAACGAGAGCGTCTCCACGCGGCAATGCAGGTTCTCGATGAACAGAACCTGCGCGACGACATCGCTGTCCTCTCTGCGTTCTGGAACCGCAACTACCGCTCCGACTGGGGTCGCAAGTCCAGTCACTGGGTCTTCGAGCACGTTCAGGGCATCCTCAACACGACGAAAGCCGACTCGAAACTGCGCACGAGCGTGCGCAAGTTCGGCCACAAGTTCCCTCAGAGCTCCGTCATCGCGCACATTGAGGCTGCGGACGACGACACGAAGGATAAGCAGCTCATCATCCTCGGCGCCCATCAAGACTCGCTCAACTATTGGATGCCTTTCTACCGCGCCCCTGGCGCGGACGACGACGGCTCGGGAACGGTGACGATCATGCAGGTCTTGCGGTCCATCCTTGAACACGAATTCGTGCCCCCAAAGGGCCTCGCAATAGAGTTCCAATGGTACGCTGCTGAAGAGGTGAACAAAAATTCGTATCGCCCGCAACGCTCAAGCTCTTACACGTGTGCAGGGAGGTCTCCTCGGCTCGCAAGACATTGCAGCTGCGTACGAAAAGGCTGGTGCCAAAGTCAAGGGGTACGTCTGCTTCTAACCTTCATAAGTCCTGGATTCTTACGCTGTTCAGCATGTTGCAGATGGACATGACAGCATTCGTCAAGGACGGCACTGAACCAATTGTCGCCTTCTTCAAAGACGTGGTGGACATAGAGTTGACGCGTTTCGCCACGAAGCTTGTCGAAGAGTACATCCCGCTCAACTGGAATCTTACCGGTTGCGGGACGACGTGTGGGAGTGACCACATGTCCTGGACGCGCGCGGGCTATCCTGCCATCTTTGCTACGGAAGGACTCTTCGAAAGTGTGTCCGTAGTCTACTTGAGGGGCTAGTGCTCACGTCCTGCAGATGGGCCGAGAGGCATCCACTCGCCATACGACGACCTGGATCCGAAAGGCGGCGAGTACAACTACAAGCACATGCTTGAATTTGTGAAGCTTGTAAGGATTACGGTGTCTTCACTGAGAGATACTGATCTTCTTCGCAGGGCATTGCATTCATAGCCGAACTTGCGGCGGCGTAGGAGAGGTGATAGGCTTCACTGCAGGTCTCAGAATATCAGTGGAAATTTGTTACAGATGAATATATTTTACACAGTTTCGGCGCAGTCGATGCTGTTGCTGTATTGTACAATATTGCGTGCTTCGAACTCTATGCGATACCGTTGTCTCACCATGCACACCTATGGTGCGGAAACCCCTGCGTGTATGAATAACGGAAATGAGGCGTCTGCGGCGACGAGCTTCTGCCTACAGCTCCTCGATGTAGTATGCAACGCCACGGTCCCAAAACAGACCGCGTATGCCTAGGACAAGTCAGCGGGATCACTGTATCCAAAGAGGCTTACGCACGAGCCATGTCAGAGAAAGCAAAGAATGTTTCTTCATCACAAGCACCAAGAAGGTGCTTGCCGCCCGCACAGTCGAACTTGTAGTGCTGAATCTTTTGCCAGAATACTGCCGCGGCAGTCAGCACAAGAACCCTCGCTGCCCACCAAGAACGGGACGTACCTTCAAACATATTGCGTTGCTTGACTGACCAGTTGCGCGTCTCGAATAGTTGCGAACGATGCACGCAGCACCACTCGCAGTCCGAGCACGGAACAACAGTCGACCTGTCATTCTCAGGGGGCATCTCTGCTGGCGGGCCAGAGAGGCGACGGAATGTGGACATGGTGGGTGCGAGCGGGATAGAGCGAGCGTGCTGCTGGACGAGGTGTTGACTGTCTCAAAGCCGTAAATATACGTGCTGTCCCGTGGGAACCGCAATGGCGGTTGAAGTGAAGACTCACTTGGCGCGAGCCCCTGGCTTGAATTCAGACGCTCCACAGAGTGGACAAACCGTGCAGACTCTGCGGTGCGGTGCGCAAAAGAGTGCAAAAGGCGGACGGCGGGATGACTGACCCAGAGGCACTCGCACAGCCGACATTCATACGATTCTGAGTATGGATCGGGACCGATTGAGCGCGGCGATTCCGCGTAGAAGTTCGACTCGGACCAAGGAGATGCCGAGCGTACCGCCGCGGATACCCCCCTAATCCTCGGCGCGCAAACGCGCAGGCGACAAGTCATGCGAGTCGACACGCTAACGCGAGAATAGGGATTGGGGTTCGAAATTCGGAGTACATTCAGCAGCGGGCCATACAATATTAATACATCGTCTGAAACTAAATCAGGAGCTGGTAAGCAAGGGAGTCAGAGGTGCTCACGTACTAGCTATTTTCCGCCTAATCCCTTCTTCTCCAGAATGTTCTCGACGGCGCGCTCGATGAGGGCAGATATGCCGATGCCAGAACCAGCATCCACGCCGCCGAGGCTGGCTTGAACAGCCTTCTCGACGTACTTGCCGACCATGTCGACCTCAATGTTGACGCGGGCCCCTAGCGGCTTCGCGGCAAGGACTATTTTGCTCTGAGTGTGGGCGACGAGCATGACGCCCAAGGTCCGTTGTGCGTCGTCAACTGACGTGAGCGTGAGCGACGCGCCGTCGATCGCGACGAAGCCTTTCGGAATGAGGTACGGCAGAAGCGACGGACGCTCCAAAGTAGGTTCAGGTAGTTGGAAGAGCAGACGCAGCGAGTTGCCGTCAATCGTGCGCGACACGATCGTGGCCGTCTCGTCTACGTGACCCTGCGCTCGCTCAGCACCGACGCGCGAAATCCCACTCACGTGCACACCTGGACGAAGTGTCCACCGAAGCGCACGTGCCCGTTCACAGCGCGTTCCAAATCGACGTTGTCGCCGACCTTGAGCTCGCCTACACAGAGTAGTTAGTAACCGTAAGCGGCGAGTACGTTGAAGACGACCGTCCCACCGAGATTTGTTCTGCTGAGCGTCTCTGGGGCGAGACCGACCTTGAAGCTATGGTCGTCGAACTCTGTGACGGTCAAGCAGCAGCCATTGACCGAGATCGAGTCGCCAATGTGACAATCGCCAAGTATAGGGGCGCTCTCGCTAATCGTCAAACTCCAGCCACCGCCGCCGCTTTCGGTCATGTCGAGCTCCAGGATGGATGATACGACGCCCAGGTGTTCGACCTAGCGATGTGGTCATCAAAAGCGCTGTGTCGTGCTAGTAGAGCGCGCACGATCCCGGTGAACATCTTGGTATGAGTATAAGTTAAATGCGGCCGACTTCCGACGTCAACAACTTCAGCGCTTCCAGCCTCAGGCCTCAGTCATATCTCTCATGCTTTCCCTCGAAACTTGAAGGAACGGTCCAGTCGAAATTTTACGCATATTGGTCACAGTGTACTTGTTCGGGAGGAACGTTAAGAAGAACGACACTAAGTTACAAGTGCAGCCCCAGGATGGAGCGCGTCCTCTTGACAGAGACGGATACAACAAGGAGATAATCCGAAGAGGCGGAGATTCACTTTTCGATCTTGTTCTCTCACTGGCAGCCGGCCGCCAGCCCGAGTATTCAGGGCCATGTCTCGCCCGTCAATGCACCAAAGACCGCGAGATCAACGTAGAGACTTCGAGCAAGGAGGAAACGATCTACATAGCGCGACAACGGAAGAACATAGTTGTTCTTCACTGGATTCGGCCGACATTGTGAGGTTCATATCCGATCCAGCCATATCTCGCCGGGAACTGCACCAAAAGTCTCGAAACCGACCTAGAAAGGTTGTAAAGAGAAGGGGAAGTGATCTGGAGTAAAGAGACGCAAGCAGAAGTGATTCCCTTTTGCGTGCGGAAGCGCAGTCTGTCCACTGGCGTCGCTTCTGCGTGCAGGAGTGGGCGACGAGCCACAAGTGCTGAGCATACCAACGCCTTACTGACGAAAGCTCATGGGTACGATGGCCGAGTGGTCTAAGGCGTGGAGGGGGTTAGAGTCTCCTCCCTACGCCGGCGCAGCTGTAAACGACGAAATCCGACCCTCCCAACCGTGACCGGCGACATGAGTGGGCGACGAGCTAAAAGTGCTGAGCATACCGACGCCTTACTGACGAAAGCTCACCAGGTACGATGGCCGAGTGGTCTAAGGCGTGGAGGGGTTCAGGTCTCCTTCCTACGTCGGCGCGGCTGTAAACGACGCAGGAGCTCGCAGGATTGAGCGACGAGCTAAATGTGCTCAATATATCGACGCCTTACCGACGAAAGCTCATCGGTACGATGGCCGAGTGGTCTAAGGGGTGGAGAGGCCCAAGTCCCCTTCCTACGTCGGCGCGGCTGTAAACGACGAACTTGGTTACTTCAAGGTCACGGTGAAGTCCGACCCTCCCAACCGTGACCGGCGACTTCCATGGCGTTCTTTTCCTCGACTCGCTGCTCTCTTTGCATAAAGACGATCACCTGGTTACGGTGCTCTCTATGGACACTCTGGCGAGAACGCAGCAGGCCATGGAACCCTAGTTAGCTTGCGGCTGGACGTCGCCAGCTGAGAACTGTGTTCTCTGTCTCGGGGTTTCTATGATCAGACCTCCCAACCCCGCCTGACGGATTAGTACTGTTGTTGTTGCGTACATACCTTTACATCAAGTTGGTGGCCAGGCTCTGACTCTGCAAGTCGGTCTCCTTTCCGACTTGTGACCACCTCATGTCCGCCCCGCGGCATAGCACGCTCTTTCCCACCGTCGAGACGTGTGGCAGCTCGCTGCTATCGAACACACAACTTTGGACAGCTTGAGTGGTCGTGGCCCCTTTACCACTATTACTACTGTATAAGGTGCGGTCTCTGCCCTCTCGAGATACCGCATACAGACGATTCACACACTACATCCTCAGTTTGTCGGCGCGTTGTCCGTGCAAGATCTCGCTTTCTAGCATGCCGAGCACGGGTCTGGTTCACCCCGACGAGGTCCGAAGCGCGTTGAGGACTTGGTGTATGTAAACGAGCGGCGCCAGAGCTCCTCGCAGACGGAGGGGTTTGGTTCCGAATCTATGCACGTGCCCCGGGCCTGTCAGCTCAAAAGGCGGCCCCAGACGCGTCATCAACTCCGCAACTCTTCCTTGTACTCTTACGCTGCTCGATGGAGGGCTTACTCTGCCAATGGGCCGGATGCGCCACGCTCTGGCCGACGGACCAAGCGCTCTACGACCACCTTCGCTCGACTCACGCCGTGCGCCAAGCCGGCGCGATGCAGTTCGTGTGCAAGTGGTCTACCTGCTCGAAGACCTTGGGCTGGGTGACCCCCAATGTCCTCGCCCATATCTCAAGTACAAGCCAGCGCTGAACTTGCGAGTTTTCTCTGCTCACCTGGCTTTGGCAGCCCATAGCGACCACCGTCCGTTCAAATGCAACAAATGCAGCAAGACATTCAAAACATCGAACGTGATTCCTCTTCACGTCTGCAAGCCCGGTGCCGAGAAGGTACGTGGCTCGCGATTATGGTCGTTTCGACGTCGCGGTATAACGCTCTCCAGGTTGTTCACGGCAGCGAGAAGACGGACGTGAAGACCGTTGACGCCGAGCACCACGCCCCAACTCAGGACACTCATACTGACCGCGATCCCGAGGCGGATAAACCGCTGAGGTGTCTCTGGACCGGGTGCAAGACCGTCGTCGCCGACGCCCCAGCGCTTGACGCACATATCACGGAGGAGCACATCGCTGGCGAGGGCGGATCGTGCGGCTGGAACGCGTGCTCTAAGGTGTACACCAATCCCCATAATTTCCGCCAGCATGCGTGGCAGAGTACGTCCTGCTCTGCCACCCCGTTCACATTCCCCGTCTAAGTCGCGCTCAGAACATCTCCCGCCTGGCTATATGCCCTACGCATGCGAGGTGAGCGTGTCTGCTGTTACGCTCTTCGCGTTCGCTGACGCCAACTGGAACGTTGATAGCACTGCCCGGAACGGTTTGCAACAAAGAACCTCGCGCGGGAACACAATCTCGAATACCACCCCGTCGCCGCTCCTGCTCCTGCCAAACCCGCTGTTAAGAACCGTCAACACGCCGTCCCCGCCGCTGCCGCCGAACCTGCCGCCAAGAAACCAGCGAAGCGCAAGGCGGACGTAGCGTTCGCGGAGGCGGCTGTCGAACGTGGCGCCGTGAAGAAGACGCGGGTGCCGACTTCTCAAGTAGCCCGTACGTATACCCGCTACCACCACCGCTCCGTCGTCACTTAGCGCTGTCCTCCTCCCTTCGCTATAGCTCCGGCGCATGATGCATCGAAGGAGAACGTAAGTACAACTGATGCCGTGCATGCATCCGCTGCACATTGTGACTTAGCCCCCCGCGCAGCCCGTGGAAGGCTTCAGGGCCGAGGTGGAGGCCAGCTTCAAGACCCAGGCCGACAACGATATCCGTCGCTTGGCGATCCAGACCTACCAGAAGGCCGCGGCCGACGGTTTGCAGGTGCGTATCTGTTCTGTGCGATTATATATATGCGCGTCCTCACAACGACGCATACCATAGGCTATGCGGCATCTGTTTGACGCCATGTAAGTTATCTGTCTGAATGTACTAACCCATGTACTCCCTTAGAACTTCTGTGTCGTCGCTGCTTACGTCTATGCTTATTTGCTGCTGCTGTTGTCGTGTCGAATCGCTTTCCTGCTCATCCCACCCTTACTGATCGTCTCACTTGCTCTCTCTCTCTCATCCCACCGTGTCATCTACGTACGTAGAGTTGTACAAAATAGTATTCCTCGTCGGCTGCATGATAATTGCCATACCATGTGCACGTGCTCTCAAGAAGGCCGTATGAGTCCGAGTCAACATTGCTATTCAGATACCTAAGCGAGAGAATGAACCAGAAGAAATTCTATAGAAACATACTTCACCGTGACGGGGCGGACATTGGCATGGAAGCGTGGGACCAGACACTGAGACGGTGGGAAATTCTACAAATAACGCGGCGCGAGGCCATTCAAGTTGCCTTTCCTTTCTTCCCCACTTACGATGGCCGACATTCAAGTTCCCTGCTGATGGGAGGGTTGCAACGCAATACTCAGACTGCATCGCACTCCTTCAGGTGTTTTGTCGAGGGTTGAATTTCCGCGGTCGGACCATCCGCGTTCCAAGTCAGCGACGCGCCTACCGCGCTCAAGACATGTTGAACAGCTGTCGGGTTGCTTGGAGCAGACTATGCGAAGGGTCAGAATGATGCCATACACGTCTCATAGTCCTCGATTCATGACTCTCACTGTTGCGCACCCGCAGTATGGTTCATAAATGGTACATTTATCAAGGGGGTCTCCGGAAGCAAATCCGGAATACCCCGTATGTATAGGATACCCCCAACCTCGAGCCTTGCAGCGGTTGCGGACCCCCTACGTCATAGCGGGAGCAAACGGCCTTCGGAGTCAACTTTCGACGTGTAACACCTTCTAACCTGTACAGTTGCACTGAATAGACTTCTTCTGCGTTGTCTTCGTCCTCAACACATGTTAGTTCGATCCTGTCGCATGCTAAACTCGACCTCTCGGTTCCATAGCGCCATGAGTAGTGGCGCGCATACACTCGATAAAGGGGTGCGAGATTCGTTGTGTACGTTTCTCCGTGGATGTCTCCGCGCCGCATGATAACTGAGTTACCCTAGTATCATATGCAGGGTCACAACTTCACGAAACTGGATGTCTGAAGACTGCTCACAACAACATGATACAGCCGCCAAGTGTTGCGCTAGAGGAACAAAAAGGCCACCGCAGAGTGTGGCTGAATGTACCGTTGACTATATCTACCGCTGCAACCATTTCACAACGAGTTAAAATGCATCTACATCCGAAGGCACGCATGGACAGCACATCAATAAGGTCTGACGGACCGGCATAAGCGGAAAAGCTGAGGCTCGGTCACTTTACATCCAGGCGGCGCCAAAGCGGAAGTATATCCGCGGATTTCGGAAGTATTTCCGCGGATATACTATACATACCCCCCTCCCTCCGACCTTGCAGCGGTTACCGACCCGGTGCTGTCGATTTGCTTCCGGCGGCCCCCTTGACATTTATTCCCGATGGCTTGAGACACAAAATCCGGACTTGAGAACATTTTCCTACCTCTGGAAGCACACCCTAGGGATCCCAGGGGACCCTTCAGTGTGATGTCTCGTGTATTTTACTTCCTGAGAATCGCTCTCTCGTCATGGGCGCTGTCGGCGGCACGCTCCGATAGTGACTCGGGTTTGTCGGCCATGTGTCCAGTCTGTAAGCACCCTTGCCTCCTCGCTCCTTGTCACACACTGAGACCTCCTTAGACAACAGCACCTCAATACACGAGGCGAATTCTCTGCTCTCTGCACACCCAGGGTTCGACTTTCGGTGGAATGGATTCATCGGTGGTGGGGACGGCTTGAACTTGATAGCACTTGCATCGCAGCCTCGTTATCCCCAAGAGGCGTGGGCCACAGGTGTGACAATAGGAGGAAGACTCCGCCCTCGGCTTCCGCAAGTGACAAGCGGGAGGGCTCGGTACCCTAGTGTTCGCATTCGCGTGACGTGCACGTGATCTCACGCGGAGCTTGCGGCGGGCGTAGGGAAAAGCGACGATCTCCCCCCTGTGGCGACGACGCATCAGGGCTCTCCGTATCATAGCACTACACCTCATCCCTTTTTTACCACTGGCAAGACCACCATGGACCTCCGCATCGCCGCCGCTGGCGCGCTCTGCGTACTTTACACCATCATTCTCGTCGTGCACCATCTCCCGCTGTCACACAACACCGGCGCGAAGGCCGCTCCTTGTTGCAGCTCCGGTAGCGCTGTCATTGGGCGCTGGTACTGGACGCCTGTCACCTCCTGCGGCGACGGTGGTAGTGACCATCCTTATTGGCTTGCGACTGTCTCGAAAGACCAATCCGCCTCCCATGGACACAATCCGCCTCCCATGGACACCTTTGTCCTCAACATCTGTCGTAATTCAGTCGGTGAGGGCGATCACGAGCAGAGATAGTATTCGCAGTTGTCGGGACTACTAGTCCGTTACAACTGCGTGAGGATTCTGGGTACCAAGTGAGACGCTTATATAGTATCCTACTGAGTCATATCTGCTGCGCGGATTGCTGCGGCCTGTGCAGGGACTGGGTCCTTCTCGCACAGTCCGGCTACTTCCAACAATATCCAAACCAGCGTCCAGGTATCCCGTCAGATCAGTGTGCTCGCAATGCGCGTCGCCGACAACTCTGTTGCTCATCGCGTTCTTTATAGTCGTCAGCTCGATCAGCAACTTAACGTCGAGCACATCGGCTCGATGCGGATTTGCCCGCTGGCGCGGCGGAAAACTCTGGACTTTCCTCAAGAGGCTCCTCAGGTTGCCAGACCATTGGTTCTTTGGCATCCTCGACATGGGTCATCTGGAAGAGGCCCCCGGCATATCCCTTCAGAGGTTCCATCCGCAAATCTCCCGATCCGGTGGGGTTTATAAGGCTCAAAATGGCCGTTTCCGGTGGGGTTTGGATGGAACATTGGCTTAGTAATCGAAAAATTCCGGCGCTGCGCGCGCCCAGGTCAGGCTGATAAGATACTGATTTGCCTGATATAGGGCAATCTAAGCTTCCGTTATCAACAGGAGGACAACGACTGACGACTTCCATGTGTAAGCCAATAGAATTGAATCAATGCAATCTGCTTCCGAAGCTCGACTGACGTCGCTCGTCCAAGGGGTGGTCATCGGCAAAATCCGATATTACGAGCCGGTGGGTGGGTGTCCCGGCCAGTGGGGATATTTCGATTTTCTACAGACCTTCTGTACGTACTCCAGGGCCTCTCTTAAGCATTATGTATGCTTTGAAGTGACTAGAATTGCATGTCTGCACCTCCTGTCGGTGCTCTTGTTCACCGGCCCAGATGTCCGACAGGACCGACCTGCTCAGAATGACGAATCCCCGCTGATTCCCCTCTACCCCCTCTCCCCCCTCTACTCATCCACCCCTCGGATCCATACAAGGCAAGCTCTCCGGCCTCGGTCGACCTCGCCGCCGGTCTGCGCATCTCGCTATTGCGCGCGCTCACTGTCGCACGCGCTCGCCGTCGGCGCCACGCTCGCCGTCGCAGGCCCGCTGTCGTGCGGCCACTGTGGCGCTCGCTCATCGTGGCGTGCTCTTCGTAGCGCGCACACAGTGACGGGTACGCGACGGCGCGCGCATTGCTGTGCGCTCGCCGTTTCAACGCTCGACGTCACTGTGCGCTCGCCCGTCGCTGTCGCGCACGCTCACCGTCGCGCGCTCGCTCACCGTCGCGCGCTCGCTCACCGTCGCGTGCCGGCCACGACGCGCCCATCGAGGCACTCAACGAGCGTGTGACCTCAGCGCGTCCTTTGCCTGGGCTGGCGAACGCAGCGTGCATACCCACGTTCCTACTATTGTGCGTGCCAGCCTCGTCGGCGCAACACTTTTGCCTTTCATCCTACTGACCTGCCGCCCTGGCGCGCCGTCGCCGTCACGTATATGCCTTGTCTCTGCGCTGTCCCAAGTGTAATGTACCATGCCAAAGGAAAAAACCCCATGGCTACATCGCTGCACGCATGCAGTCTGTTTTCGTAAGGGACAGGTTTTGGGACTCAACCTCCTCACGACACCTGCACGTACGATTATCAGGCAGTATGGCTTTGTTCAGAGCGAGTGAAGACTTGCACAGGTTATGGTCGTGCAAATGGGGTTTTGCGTTCATACAACGCTCATGTCAATTTTCGCTCGCATATCATAGGGCAAAGTAAGCTATATATTACATGTCATGTCACTTAGCAACTGTGCCAACAGCGACGGTGAGCGCCGTGACGACGAAGCCTGGACAGGCACGGACAGCGCTGAAGGCGAAGCGTCTTTCACTACAGTCTATGTGTGCAGCGTAAACGCCAGGAGACACACGACGTAGTCATCACTACGGGTGTAGCATAACCACCTGTGCGTGTACGTGGAACGCACGCTCGCAGACGACATGAGTGGTAACACGCCCGTCGTCGCGAGCGTCGACGCACGTGGCTTCGACAGCACACGGCACAATAACGGTGACGAAAGTCGGTGGCGCGCTTGACAGCAAGAGCGCAGACGCGCGTCCGTTGCAGGCGCACCCGTAGTCGTGACGAGCACACACCAGTCGACGAAGACGGGGCGAGGCGGTTGTAAACAGAAACAAACCCTCGGAGCGGCTTCCGCGGTACGGATATAAACCGGGCCCGGCTGCCCGAACCTTCCGAGTGACGTGATCCGACCTTCGGGGTACGAGTAGAGGGGGTAGAGGGGGTAGAGGGGGGAGAATTCCGTCACCTGTACCTCACCAGTTTCCGTTACCTTCATAGGGAAGGAACCGCGTGACTTCTCCCTACGTGTGTAAACGATAATAGATATGCTCCATTCCAGCAGTATCTTTGCTTAACTATGGCTGGCGTCTCTAAGTCTCACAGACGGAGCCAGAGCTCACAGAACCAGCTGTCAGGGGACGCCGCCGGATCGCCCGCCGACACTTCCGCGCTGCTTCCCGCCCGTCACGGATTGCCCGCCATCGTGCTCGTCGCCGTCGACAGCGTGCACGGTATCTCCCCCATTTCTCGTCCGTTTCCCTTCGTGTAAACTGCAGACTGCAAATAAATTGCTGCATAATGTTATCTAGGACGGGAGCAGAATGGGCGCGGGTTCGCACAGGTGCACGTGCAAATGGCACCGATCTTATCAGACTCCGCTCAACCACCCTTTGACCTCGTTCCCCCACTCCACATCCCACTCAAACGCTAGCTACACACGGGCCATACGTCGTTGGGCGCGGCTTTGCGGGCGCTCAACTATCATCGTACACCATGCCGGCCGCACACGACGTTGTTTTACGTCTGCATCTTCCTCGCAACCACCTCATGTCCTCCTGCCCTAACGCTCGTCATCGACACGCCGAAGCCACGCCGGTGGACAACATGGCTGCAACGCTCTCGCGTATATAACTGGACGGTTCGCTCGGAATCTCATGCACCATGAAACCCACGAAGGTCAAGTCCTCCTTCTCGTCGAAGGTTACCCGCCTTCGCTTGGACTCGGGCAAGGGCGATGGCGGCAAGCCTGGAGTATCGAAGGAGGTCTATGGGCCTACCGCGCTACAGGCTAATGAAGAGCGCTGGGCTGCGAAGCGTGCTGAACATTTCGCCAGTGCGTATCTTATTGCCATAAGTTCGCACGCGGGCAGCTCACTTTCGACAGCTACGGGAGATACAATGGCCAGCAGGCTCGCTGCGCTCGATCCTGACGACGACGCGGAAGGGCGCGACGACGGCGACTATGTCATGCACGACGAAACGGACAATAACGCGGTCAACGCATTACAGGACAACGACCAGGACAACAACGGCAGACGTGAGGCGATTCGACATCTTGTTCCGGCGTACACGCACCGGCGACGATGGTGGGCGCAAAGTCATGTCCACTACGTAAAGCCACGGTGCGTGCGTGCGCGCCTTGGGCGCGTACAGTGATACTCACCACGTTCTCCAGAGTCTCGTTTAAGAGGTACGACCCGCGAACATGGGCGGATCGTCTGAAGGCGCAGGCCCTCGCATGGTCCATCGTTATGCCCACTGTCGTCGAGGCGTATATCGCTTGGTGTAACGAGGAGCGCGCTTCGCCATCATACGGTCCTCCCGTGCAGGAGGCTGGCGATCTTCCACCGGCAGGCGCATCAACGTGGCAGATATCTGCCGTATACGAACAAGGTGCGCCCACTGGGCTTTCTAGTTGATCCTTGTCTGACATTGCAAGCAGCTTTCGTGCCCGTTCTCCGTGTCGTTCAGGCAGGCACAGACTCTCCAGCTGTCGCCCTCATTCGCATGGGCCTGCTTCCATGCACGCCGCAAGTACCGTCTGTGGCAATATCACTGGCGCTTCTCGACTGGTACTACCGTTTGCGCCGCCACGCTCCTCGCCTTGGCGTGCAACAGTTTGTCAAGGCGCTATGCGATATGCACGATGTACGTCAAGTTATGCACTCGTTGACCACTACTGAGTACAATGTGCAGCGCCCCTACCAGCGCTACCTGCGTGATCAATTCGCGTTGGCATTTGATACCTTCCTCGCGATTCGGCGCGAAGTCGACGCTCGAGTACGAGACCTCCTCCAGCGCTCGGCACCACACTGGCGCGTCAAGAACTCCTGTCCGCCGTGTCGCTACAAGGTGCGCATGCTTCGCATGCATCAGCGTATCTCCTTATCTGATGTCGCACAGTTGGACGACGAACCTGTCCTCCTCATACCGGCCATGATTGGATCGGATGGCAACTTCGCGCTCAAGCGCAGCGCCGCTGCTGGCTCGGCAGATGCGCGCACTTTCGCGTCGGACTACAAGATCGAGGACGAGTCCATTGACCTGTACGCGAACGAGGTGCCGAAGCGCACACGGGTTACACCCGTGCACGGTGTGCGTCACACTGACACTATGGCTCGTATGTCTACTAACTCTGCTGACAGGAAAACGCGAAGGTTGACGATGTGACAGTCGAAGAGCTCGAGGAATCCGGAGAGCCCGGTGACGACGCGGCACCAACGCCATGCGTGTTGCGCTGGAAAGCCGCGAAGGCCGAGCAGAACAAGACAGCGCCCGACATGTTCGAACAGACGGGCATCTACGTCGCCATCTGTCGACACGGGATGGTGTTGTATTACTGCGAGATCCGGAAGAGCGGGGAGCTGTACGTGCACATCCCGCTACGCTGTACGATGCTGACGCAGACAACAGGGCGAAGTACCCGCTTGGCACCTATGCACGCGTCATGGAGGCTGGCCTCACGCCCCTGACTGCTGCTTCTGACATCGGGTGTGCCTTGCAGGGTACCTTGATGCGCAGCCCGATGCTGGGTGCTCTCGCGAAGGCGAAGGGCCTGCAGGTGCGCATGAACTCGTTTCATGGGTACGGCCACAATCGACTGTGTCAAGTGACGGAGCACCCACTCTACATCGAGGGCTTTGGATTGGAGGACCTCGAGATCTGCGAGCGGTTCTTCTCCGCGAGCAATCACGTTGCAGGGCAAGTGCGACATGCCTCGCACTTCCATTATTCACAATTCATCGACATGTTCATGCAAACGTGGGACGAGGAGAAGTATGCGGCGCTGAGTGTGTTCTATTCTGTTAAGGTAGTGTCGCCAGAGCTAATGTTCTGCCCAGGTTCCTTCCTGTGCGGGAACGCCATCCAAGCTTACGAGATCGTCGACGACTACAAGCCCGTGTTGGACGAGTTCAAGCGCTTGCACAACCTGACGGACGTCGCCATCGAGGCCTGGCGTTTCGAAGAAAAGGCGTACCTCGAGTCGCTGAAGGCGGAGCCGTCCGAGGACGTGTTTGCAATGGATTACGTGGAGGCACTCATCGAGCTGCAGGAGACCAAGTAAGTACGGTGACAGATATGCGGTTCTGTCTACTGACCTGTGTCCTAGGTCCGTTGCGGCTGATGCACTTGTTATGCTCGAGTCTGGTTTCATTGTCGTCGGGGCGGAGGACCTCGCGAATGCAGGATCCGCGGAGATCGCGAAGCGTATGACGAAGAAGCGCAAGGCACGCGCTGCGTACATCTCCGCGCTGGCCAACGTCGAGACGCTGGAGCGGATTCTCAAGGTTGAAGTCCAGTGGTCGCCGGAGTCGGACGCGTACAAGGTGACGCTCGAGAAGATTCGGCTGCGCGACTACATGCGCGCCGTCGACCACCTGGAGTTCCTACTACTGCAACGGGTGTTCGAGTTGTCGAAGACTCATGCCCTTGGGACCGGTAAGCCGGATGGCTGACCGTTTGCCATTCTGACTCATGCGTGTGCGCAGGATACAAAATGCGTGAAGCGATCAGCAAGAACATCAAGTCGCGCTCGAAGGCCATTGCCAACGCCGTCAAGAAGTACAACACAGCCGCCGCCGCCGTCGTCCCTCCCGCGCCGTCCGTCGACTTCTCGAAGTTAATGGAGTGGACGGAGCTGCAGGAATTCGACCTCTTGCGGATGTCGCGACGGGGCGATGTTCGCGAGCGCGAATGGGCCAAGCCTGCTAACCGCGAGCTCGCGCAGAAGTACTACAAGGTCAAGCGCGCGCAGGAGGAAATACAGCGCTGCGAGATTGAGCTCCACCGGCTCGTCACCGCCATTCACGACGAGGAAGCAGAACTCGACCGCGTGCATGGCCAGCTTCTCGAGCGCGCGCATCCTTTGGCAGGCGAGGTGGCTCGAATCAGCCGTCGACGAAGTGGTGTCAACGCGCAGCATATCGCACGAATCGTGCGGCTCGCTGCCCTGCCAGGGATGGCGCGGTTCGCACGATGTCTCGTGCCCGGAACACGGGAAGGCACATCCAACGTGCCTTCAACTTCCTCGCGCACGCCATCCGCTCCCACAGCGGTTTCGCACGAGGTTCCAACTTCCCGGGTCGAGATGCAGGATGCAGATGAAGGTAGCAGTGACGAAGGCGAGTTGGATGACGAGGAGGCGGAACAGATGCTTCTTGTACAGGACTTCATTGGACAGCTTGATACCTAGGACCTCGTAGTAGGCAGCTCAAATAATTGTACCTCTTTTGCGTTTCTCTACTTTCCTGATCACCGTGGCATCAGTGCGGACTGAGGGGCATGTGGAAGCCTGATGAGATTGCACCCACCTGCTGGCATGGACACGTGCCTGCCGTATCTCGTCACATAAAAGGGAGATCCATCGTACCCTTCACGCCCCTTCACGCCCTATGTGACACCTAAAAGTGTTCCTGTAAACGTCTCAGCCGTCGCAGGTGCCTCGTGGCCACCGCTGTCCCGTCTACTCCAGCAAATCCTCATCCTCTGCATACCATGTCCGCACTTGTGTCTCATGACCACCCATGTGTTGTGGTCGTGTAGGAGACGTTCTACTACGGGTATCATTACTGTTCGAGGCGCGATGCGTGTCCGAGGGTCACATTTGTACGTGCTCGTCTGTCGAGTGAACCTCGAGGCACTTGTTCTTTATCACACTTCGAAGCTCATCGTTTCACAGAAGTCATGGTGCACTGGCTATACCTGCTATATAAGAGCTCTATCCATGTGTTCCTGTGCTCTCTATCTTTCTTGCTCGTGAGTAATGCAATGATCTATGCGTTACGGGGACTGCATTGCTAACTCGCTCTTCTAGTCGGGAGGTCAGTCTCCTCGACCCTGCAAATTTCTGGGTACGCTGTATGACCTATAAACCACTGTCTCACATACTCACTGGAGCAACATAGGTTGCGCTGGCGTCTGCACAGTCTGTTCGAGGGTGTGACGGCGACACCGGACTTTGCCGCCAGTCCTCTCAACCCGAACCACCACGGTTGACCTCGGCATCGACACCGATCCGTCGCCTCGAGGCCGTAGACAATGGTGCGTAACGTTTTTATTCAGCGCTATCCTTCGCTGACACGCATGTGCCTATCGATTATTAGACCACAAAACCGACGGTGTTCGCAGCTCGGACTGCACGATCACGCTCGCCAACCAAGCAGCCCTCATCGCAGAGCGCCTCACCGCCAGTGAACACCGCCCCCAGCCACATCCCCGCTGTGTTCGATGGAAGCATCCCTGTGTTTGCGTCTCGCCAGACCATGGACGACTCGAACCACCCACGCACCCCTCGCCCTGTCTTCGGCACGTCAGCTGTGTATACCCCTCGCCCTGTCCCTCCCAGCCCATCACCACCGCCTAGGCCTGCAGCAACACCAATGTCACCCGGTGGGATACCTGCGGCTCGGCGTGTGTTTCGGGGCGTGAGTGCTGACGGTATGTTATGCCTTGTAACCTCGTCTGCAGACTCTGACGTACAACTAGATATGCTATGGCCAATCATGCCTCCCAACCGCCTGCTCACCGTGGCTGCTGCTCAGCAGTGGGAAGCAGCACGGCTCGCTCGTGGGATTCCAACGACGCTCGCCGACCACGCTGCTGCTCGTGCACGCCAGAACGACCACATTATCGCCGTTGGCTCGCAACGCCACCATAAGTCGCCCTTCTACAGTGACTACGAGCACAAGTTGCCCGACCGTAGCACGCAGATCGTGCGGCTAATCCGTGACTTCAAGCGTGCGGTGCGTTCATGAGTGCACACCATTCGAGCTGGCACTAACGGTACTGCAGATTTACGGACTCGAGTGCGGTGGGGACTGTTGCGTCATCGCGTACGTCCTTGGCCCACATGGCGACCCGGAGAACTTCGAACGCATGGACGAGACCGACTCGACGATTGTGCGCGTGCGCGATTGGACTCGTATCCGGTTCAAGTACGCCCACATCCCCGCTTCCATTCGTGGCGAGGACCTCAAGTCCGTCACCCCTGAGTTCGAGCCCTACGTCAGCGGGCTCGAGGACTACATCAAGCAGTACTTCGCAAAGCCGCATATCGAGACGTGGGGGCCACGCCGCAAGCAAGCTGGTCACGCGGGCGTACTCTCGGGCACGCGTCAGCCCTTTGCTGAAGACGCGCCGGACGCCCAGCACTGTGAGTCGTGTTTCTTTCATTGCACCGTCTGTTTGAGCTGAAGTTGAATATGTAGATGCAGACGCGGCTGCTGCTGAGCAGGCAGATCGCATGGCGCACGCACGCGGCATCGCGATGCAGCACATCGTCAACGGGACGACCTCGCGCCTGCCCGAACTCGTTGCCAGTGTCGCCTCGGACCGCGAGCACGAGCAGCTCATCATGGGCGTGCTCGCGCACATGGACGCGCCAGACGCGCTCCGATTCCTCATTGAAGACCGCCTCCCGCTGCACCATGCTACCGCCTTGATCAACGAGGCCGTTCTTGACGAGATGGAAGGCTTTGGTGCCAAGTTGTTTTCATGGTGGGTTGCTGTGACTTAACGCGCACGTAAACTCATCAGCGTCTTGCAGAGTTATGGACATGTGAAGCTCTCGTTTGTAGTTCCTCTCCCCTGCCGTCCTGTCGCGCCTATGCCTTCCCCATTCCCCACCCCGTACTCGTTACACTTGACCCTGCACACTCCTCCCTGCCGTCGCTCTGCCACAACACATCTCGTGCTCCATCGCATCAATGTCGCGCTGTCCATGCTTTCGAGTACACTTACCCTCTATCCCGCTCAATAGATACATGACCATGCATGTTGCACCCGCCTATCACGCTGTCCTCGTATTCACCCGTTGGTATCGGAGTTCTGTTCAAGTCCGCTCCTCGTCCTTTTTTCACAGCTTACACTCAGGACGTTATGAAGTCAGTTCATCGCAGGCTCGCGACGAAGCTCTTCAGGGGCGCGAAGGCCAAGCGTAACCCATCCGCACGAAGGCTTTCAAAAGCGGAGAACAAGGCATACGAGGCCAGCATCGACGGCGCTCACACGACGATCAAGGACACTATCAGGGAGATTGCAACTCGTTATAATAAGTAAGTCCGTTGCTACTGTTCCTATCCCTCCTTGCTGACAACGTCCACTCTGCAGGCCGTATGGGGTCGTTCGCAACCGTATTTTCACGGTGACGCGACTCGACTCGACGAACCTCACGTGGCAGGCGTTCCTACACGTGAAGACCAAAGAATTAAACGAGGGTATGTCTACTCAGAGCTCACTACACGCAATTACTGACCACTATTGGTATCGTAGGCAAGGGCAAGGGCGAGCGACTTCGGCTCGCGCAGATTATCCGGATTGCGAGCGCTGAAAGACCACACTGGAAGACGCGCCCGAAGGAAGAGCAAGAGGGCTGGGTTCGCCAGCTCCTTGAGCACAGAGCCGATGCCCACACGCAGAAGCGTCGTAACCGCCGTGGCGAGGAGGTTGACCACGCGCACACGACGGGCAACATATCCCACGAGGTACGGGCTTTGTCTCTTTTGATATACTTGCCAGCGCTGACTGCCTATGCAGATGAAGGGCGCCGAGCTACGCTACGGCCTTCAGAGCTTCTTCATGGGCGTGCGGTCAGACGCAGAGCAGCGCATCATGCCCATGTACGCGTGCACAGACCAAGTCAAGGAGTTCGTTGCGCTGTACTTGGGCAAAACACCCGAGCAGATCGTGCGCATGTTCGAGATGTGGTCTATCAACGGCATGGACGGTGTGTACAGCCTGCTTGCACGTTGAGCGCGAGCTGATACATAGTCTGCAGGCATGCTCGGTTCCACCAGCCGCAAGAACTACAACCAGCTCAAGACCGAATGCCGCCATTTCATTCAGATGCTGCTCAGTACGTGTGCCACACGCCTGCATGATTAATACTCACTAACCGCGGGTAGATGTGATACTTACCAGTGAGAACGAGGCGCAGGAACCCCCGGAGATGAACTACGACAGCTACGAGAGCGAAATCGTTGCCAAGTACGGTGTCAAGCTCGTTGGGTGGACGTATGGCGACACGATCATCAACCCCGGCTACATTACGACAGTCAATGAGATGCGCAAGTTGCATACTGCACTTGTGAAGAAGACTTGTCGGTGGGAGCGCGTCACGGACGAGGAGAGCCAGGCGCTCGCGGCCAACCCGCCCACTGCGCCCGCACGCCAGGAGCGCTCAGACAAGAACAAAAAGCGCGGGCCCAACATCCGCACCAAGAGGAGGCTCGAGGCGGAGGCGGCGGCGGCGGCGGCAGCAGCGGGAGAGTCGCCCGAAGGTGACGCGATGGAGGTGGATGGCACGACTGCGCCCGCGCCCGCGTCTGCGCCCGCGCCTGCGCCCGCGCCCGCGCCCACGCCAGCACCCGCGGCGAAGAAGGCAACGCGCAAGAAGAAGACGAAAGGCACGGCGGCGGCGGCCAGTCAACCCGTACCCGCCCACACGCCTGTCGCCACCCCGATACCTAGCGCCACTCCCGCTCTTGTACCAGTCGCAGCGCCTACCCCCATCTCATCTCGTCGTTCCCCTCCTGCTGCTCCCCCGTTCCTCGCTGCATCCATGCCCGGTCCTTCCCAACATCTACCGTTTCCATTTGACTTCGTCGTTCCAACGAGTACTCCCCAGCCCACAGCTACGTTCGAATCTGCTACGACCTTCCTCCCACCCGCGCCACCATTCCAGCCCGCTACAGCATTCCAACCTAACATGTTCGGACCTACCACCTCCGTCTTCCAACCCTCCCCCATGTTCCAACCCTCCCCGTTCCCATCCTCCTCCATGTACGCTCACCCTGATCCCGTGCAGGCTCAGCCAACTTCCCATCCCGACACCATCTTCCCCTCTTTCTAGACCCTCGGTGCCGTCATGCTCCCCCTGTCGCGCTCCCCCTGTCGCGCTGTCCTTGCTGTCATAAGTCCACTCCCCGCATATTCTGCTCTTTATGTTGCTAGGTAGTTTCGGAAGTCAATGAACAGTGCATGAGTCGTGCAAGAACTTCGGGTTGCAGGCAAAGGGACGAGGCGGGTGGAAATAGTGTGCTCGCTGTGTGTGGTGACGAGCGTGAGTTCTGCTCTTTGCACCCGCCCTAGATAGCATTATGCAGCAATTTATTTGCAGTCTGCAGTTTACACGAAGGGAAACGGACGAGAAATGGGGGAGATACCGTGCACGCTGTCGACGGCGACGAGCACGATGGCGGGCAATCCGTGACGGGCGGGAAGCAGCGCGGAAGTGTCGGCGGGCGATCCGGCGGCGTCCCCTGACAGCTGGTTCTGTGAGCTCTGGCTCCGTCTGTGAGACTTAGAGACGCCAGCCATAGTTAAGCAAAGATACTGCTGGAATGGAGCATATCTATTATCGTTTACACACGTAGGGAGAAGTCACGCGGTTCCTTCCCTATGAAGGTAACGGAAACTGGTGAGGTACAGGTGCAGTCGCTGCGGTCTGACCCGCCCGTCGCTTCCGCAATGCAAATAAAGAGGAGCAAGTTGCAGGCGTCGAGCGCTCCCCCCACGTTCTTCTTCTC